>CM046529.1:1147379-1186095 GCA_024713555.1 Spirodela polyrhiza | reverse complement strand
TTCACGTTTGACGGAAGCCGGGAGATAGAGAGATGAGCTGACGGATATCCGGGAGCAAGAAAGCTGACCGAGCAATCAGAGGGGAGTCCGCTCGGTGGGACAAGCTGACCAATGGGACGGTTCCAGCACCCGGTATTAACGGCCCTGGCAATCTCCAGGAGGGCTCGTCGTAGGTGATCACACGAACGAAGGCGCCAAAGTTGGGCAACAAAGACGCCAGCACGGGGCAAAAGAGAAAGGAAGCGGGACAGGCCAGCGGCGGCGAGGCGACCCTTCCGTCTGTCCCACTACCATCTCTCCGTCCATATCCCACGGACATGCCCGAAAACCGCAACCGTTGATGCGGAAACTTCTTTCCTCGGACGCCCAAGCTCCGTCTCTCTCTCGTCACTCTATATAACCCGTGCCGAGCTTCAGCTATCTCCCCACAGCAAAATCGAGTCTTCAACCGTACTTCTGCAGACATACCTCTCGGTCTGTATCCGTCTCTCGACCCAATCCACTTCAACACACGCACACCCCTCTTGAGCGTTGGCGACGCAGATGGGCGCGCAAAAGCTTATCGTCGTCCTCGCCCTCCTGCTCCTCCTTCATCCGGGCGATTCTCAGCAGGAACAGACGTTCTCCGGCAGGTCCTCCATCCCTAGCGGTCCCGACATCACCGACTCCTCGGCGGTGAGAAAACTGTCTCCGGGGACGGCCAAAGATCGGAGGCGGTCTACGCTGGGGAGTGCTAGCACGGTGGTGACCGTGAAGGATTTCGGTGCACGAGGCGACGGATCGTCGGACGACACCAAGGTAGTAGGCCCTTCAACAGTCTGTTTCGTCGCTGAAGGAAACTCCTTCTAAGCGTTCTGATACCCGCCCGTTGATTGTGCTGTTGCAGGCGTTCGCCGCTGCCTGGAAGGCGGCTTGCTCTTCCTCCGCGCCTGTCACCATGCTTGTGCCCGAGGGAAAGGCCCACCGGCTCAAGCCCATCACCTTCTCCGGTCCCTGCAAGTCCGCAATCACCGTAGCGGTGAGACACAACAACCTTCCCCGTAGCTCCGCTCGCACCGAAATCTTACTGCGGCGCGCTTCCTTACACTCGCTCTGCCTTTCGACTGTCACCCGCAGATCAAGGGGAACGATACTTGCCTCCGGAAGGATGTCCGACTGGGACGGAGCGGACCGCAGGCTATGGATGATGTTCGACAAGGTCGACGGCCTCAGGGTGGAGGGCGGCGGAACCATCGACGGCAGCGGCCAGGTGTGGTGGAAGGTCTCCTGCAAGGTCGACTCCTCACAGGTAGGAACCCTTTTACTCTCCCCGCTCGTTCAGTCCATGGCACTGACAGCGGAAACGCTTTCTGTCCTTGGGTTCGTTCATCTCGACCCGCCGACTGACTCGCCTTTTGATCTCTCTTCGGTGCGACGCTATAGCCGTGCAAGGGTGCACCCACGGTACGTTCTGGACCAGAATCGACTCGTTCCGTTCGTGGATTCCGATGTTCGTGCGAGCTGACTTGTGAGCTGACTTGCAGGCGCTAACGTTCCAATCCTGTCGCGGCGTGACCGTAAACGATCTGAAGTTCAAGGACAGCCAGCAGATGCACGTCACCTTCTCAAAGTGCGCCAACGTCCGGATCTCCCGACTGACGATCTCCGCCCCCGGGAGCAGTCCCAACACCGACGGAATCCACGTCTCCGGCAGCACCGACGTTAAGATCAGCGACTCCGTCATCAGGACAGGTCCACCCTCCGCCTCCTCTTCCTTGGCCTATTCACTCCGGGAAGCGGGAAGACTGCGGGTCGTGACTTTGCTTTCAATTCATCCCTGCAGGTGACGACTGCATCTCCATCGTCAGCGGGTCGCGCTCCATTACGGCCACCAATATCGTCTGCGGACCGGGCCACGGAATCAGGTGCACACGTCTACCCCCGATGCGCTGTGATCTGCTGCTGGCCTCCTCCTCTCGTCCTCCTTCTTCCTCTCTATCTTCTCCACTCTCCCCGCTGACTGACGCATCTCCACTACGCTGGCAGTATCGGGAGCCTTGGAGCCAACGGTGCGGAACACCGTCTCCGACGTCTTGGTCGACACGGCGCGGCTCGAGGGAACCACCAAACGGAGTCGGATCAAGACCTGGCAGGTAACGCCATCTGACGGACTCCCCATCCCGAATTCTCTCGCGCTCCGTGAACTGACCGTCGATGGGTTCTTCCCGTTCAGGGTGGAAAAGGGTACGCCAGAAACATCATTTTCAGGAACATCGTCATGGACAACGTGAAGAACCCCATAATCATCGACCAGAACTACTGCGACTCCTCCAAGCCCTGCAGCGAACAGGTACAGTATGCCAGCACCCACCGTTTGCATCTCTTCTGCATCCTCTCTTTTCTCTCTCTCACTCTCTCGCTCTCTCCCTATGTTTAGTTACTCACGACTTTTTTTGCTGAGTTCCTCACGCTAATCTTCTGCTCGCCTTTTCCAACACAGAAATCCGCCGTCGCCGTGAGCGGAGTGACCTTCAAGAACGTGGGGGGACGAGCGCCACCGCGGTGGCCGTGGACTTCGACTGCAGCCGCACCGTCCCTGCCGAGGGATAACGCTCCAGGACGTCCACCTCGTCACGGCGAGCGGAGCATCTGCCAAGAGCTTCTGCCGCAACGTCAACTTCTCTAAATGCGGCACCGTCGTCCCGTCGACGTGCTCCTCCTGACGGCGCTTCCATTCGTCCCGGAGGATGGAAGAAACAAATTCATTCATTATACTCCGTACAGCGTGATGAGAATTCATTCATTTCGTTATAGTCCTGACTTCGGTGTGCGATTGACACATCGTGTAAATTGGTAACCACTGTACCCCCTCTGAACGTCTCATGAATCAGACTCGCTAGTTGAATTGTACAGAATCCTGATATTTGTCACAAAAGATAGCCCGCGCGCACTGCTCCTAACAGGTCCATAGAACCACGCCTCGGGTACTCTCGATCGGACCGAGCACAGTTTATGGGATAAAAATGCTGAGAAATACGCCGCAGTTGGGTGTCCTATTAGGTATCATTTTTACTCAAGCTAAACCCGAACGAAACTGCAGTTAGGCGGAGGCCGTGTTTGTCCATTAGAATTTCACCCGGAAAAATACTCCCCCGCGCGTAATTTATAACCGAATTCTGCGCCGAGTCCCCGAGAAACTCTCTCTCTCTCTCTCTCTCTCTCTCGCAACGGGGAGAGTGTCCACGGAACAAATGTCCTGCTCGGGGCGTGGGTTTCTTTCATCCGTAAGAATTTGGCCTGACCATATCTTGCTAGTGTGCTGGTGATTATAACTTAGGAGAAATCTCTAAATCTTGTATGTCTAATCCTCCCATGTTTATCTCTACACCTGTTTTCCTATATCTCGAGTTTGCACATTTACGGCTGTCTTATGGGCTTAGCTTCCCTGACACCATTGACTCTTCAAATCTATATATCTATACTATAAGCTACACTTAAAATAGCCTTCACCTAAATGTACTGAAAACAACTTTAATTCGGCACAAAAGTTAGATTGATGGAGCAAGTTTACCACCCACTATAGGTCAAGGTATAAATAAAAGAAAAATTCTCAGATCGTTTAAATCTCATTTTTGTGGAGTAAGAATTGTTGAAGGTGTTAAAATATGTTAGGCCGAAGGAGGAACCTCTTGAGGATTGAAAAGATTTCACAACTCCTTTGATTTCATCAAATCGTGTCGTTGATTCTTAGAGAATTGAAAGAGTCAAGGAGAAGAGGACTGTTGGAGTAACAGCAGTTATCTAAAATTCATATTTTTCTTTCTTTACTAATTTGAGTGAAAGTGCCTATTTATAGGTAGGCTAAAGTGCCTCTTTTGGCCCCTTATTGGGTAAAATAGTCGAGTTCAAGGGTCTTTAACAGACCAAATGTGGATCTAGGAAATGCTGAAAAGCAATGGTGAAGAATTAAAAAATTTGTAACTCTTTCCACAGTTCAAACTTTTCTCAACAGTTTTAGTTCTAGATTCTCCTTTGAATCAACTTTCTATTGATTCTTCCAACGTAGTTATATGTGACATATTTTCTGAGACAAGAATTATTTTAATAAAAAATGTCAACTTTTTATACTACTTTACTTCTACATTAAATCATTAATCTTATAAAATGAATAACAAATAAACAATTGGATCATTTTTTCCTTAATTTACTTAATTCAACTCCTCAGTCAAAAGCTTTCATATTGGTTGCTCAATATGTTTTTTTATTATACCCATTTAATACTGAAAGCTCAGACATTATGACTTACATATGAGATGATCACATATTAACTTGACACACTTTTTATTATTTTTAGTTGACACACTTTAATAGTCATATCCCTAATGAGAACTTGACATAAAATAACACATTTCTTATATACTTGACCTTAGTTCCTTGCTAAAATAATCTAAATTCTTTAATATCATTTAGAACATTAATCTCCTATTCTCTTTATATGATATATTATTTATTTCAGGACTTTATATTAATAACTAAAAATTATTAAAATCATAGTTCCACTTATCAATTAATCCATATCTCAATGTGTTCATCCTCAAGAAGTGGTATCTTAGCTTCTACTTTGTGAACATTGATTTTTTGGTGAGCTGGTTTTGGGATAAGAAGTTGGGAATCCAGCCATGCATGGCTTGACTTCAAGGTGTTTTTGGTAGATAATAACTTGATTAGGTTTGGGATGGGAGGACCTCATCAAAGAGACAAAGGAGTGCTCACAACCTCTTCTCCTTTGGCTTCAAAGGGAGTGGACTCTACTTTATATTATGAGTAAAATAGGAAAGCAAAAGAGGCAAAAAAAAAGTTATGTTTCGTGGATGTGTGAGATCACTTGATTACTCTATTTCCTTGTTATTCTTCTATTGATGCAACAGATAGCACAAGAACTATTTTTCTTTTCCTTAAATTGGTATTAAAGCCTTGATTTGAGACATTTGGGTTGAGATTTCTCTTTGTTGATAAGCTACGTTGTAAGAGAAAGAGTAGGAACAATGGTAATTAATGAAGGGGAAGTCATAACTAAGAAATGGGATGAGAAGGAGTTTGGATGTTAGAAAATACAAATAGAAAATTACTTATATGAAAAAAATAAATACCATAAATCTTTGTTATGTGTAAAGGCTGCATCATGGTTAAAGATAAATCAATTAAATATGGACAATAAGCCATCATCATCCAACAAGGTGATATTTATGAGGTTTTTTTTGTCTTAACTGCGATAAAAGGTGCATCTATTGCATACAACATCAGTAAGTAAAATTTGATATTCAAGTAGTTGACTTATGAACCCATGATCTTCAATGATGACATTAATACATTGATGCTTTTATCTTTTATTGAGAAGTGGGATGTATACGAATGATAGAAAATTAGAGAATTGATGAATGATATTTAACTATAAAGCTCAAAAAGGTATTATTTTTTGTTGAAGCCATGAAGGCATCATGTTTTGATGATAACAAAATCAATTAAGGTTAATTAAGAATAATCATATTGAACAAATTATGCTTCAACAATATTTAAGCATGGGTGAATATTAAATGTGTCATAAATAGATATAGAATATGAATTATGATGTAATTTGACATTTTACATATGAAGCATGAATATGATGATATCAAGTATGCAATTGATACACTAAGTAATGAGTGAACATCTCATGATGTGAATTTAAGTATATAAAATATAATATCATGAAAAAATAATATATTTTATGTCGCTATGTCGAAATATTATTATTTGTAGAAACCATGATAGGTAAATAAGTAATGATTTCACCAAGCACATCAAGAAGTTTAAGTAAAGTAAAATATTGGTATGAAAGCTCATTCAGACATCTACATATGCATTATTTTAATTTATGAATTTTCTGATGATTTAAATATCGATTCAATTAAATTATCAGTCTAATGTCAAATTCATTAAAAATGATTTTTCAAATATATATTAAATATATGTTTAAAATTGTAGAAGTCAATTTCGACAAAGAAGTTATGATTTAAATAGTGAGATTGAAGTTCATGATATATACTTACATCGCATATCTATTTGACTAAACTTGAATTTCATTTATATGAGAAATTGTTACTTCTGTAAGATATGTTATGTCGAGTTCACAATAGAGTTATCAAATTTCTATCAGGTTTACGTGAACGGACTGATATCGAATATAAATGTTAAGTCGTAAAGGACCTACATGTTATTTTTTTAGAAGGTATTTGAAATAGCATAAAGACATGTATTGGATTCACTTAAGCTTTGACTCTAATCACATTTTATGTTAGTCTAGTTGTTAGAGATCTGAGGATATCTTTGAATAATTTTTACCTAATTTATTTATAAATACTATTGATCTCTAGAGGAAAGAATTAATCCTCAATAATCATATTTATTCTTTCATACACTCTTCCTTTACTTTTGTGATTTATGTCCAATGCTTTTAAAGAGGAAGAGAAAGAGACTTCGTTAACTAGTTGTGTATTGATTGAAGAAATATTCTCGATAGGAGAATTCAAAATATTTTTTTACCCTCCAGTCGTGCTTAAAGACAACCCTTCAAGCTTATATGCCAACTTACAACAAATAGTGAGAAGACAAATAATCTACCTATAAGGCATTTGTCTTCCACTACTATAACAATCTAGAATATTCATAGATTATTTGCTAGATATACCTACGGTGATCAAGTATTATATTTGTGGGTTATTGTAGTGATTATTTATTTAATTATTTTGAAGAGTTGTCCCATGAAAACTATAGCGAAAGCCTCATAGAGTTGTGATTTAGAAGGATATTTCAAAAAGAAATCACAACTCTATGAGGCTTTCACTATAGTTTTCATGGGACATGCGATCGATGCACATAGAGTTGTCCCAACACCTAGGCAAAGTTAGGACTATGGGCACCTTGTGCCTATAGGAGAGGGAGATAGGGAGATAAGTAGGGAGAGGAGAGTGAGAGAGAGGTAGAGAGGGAATAAGCCCTAACTTGGACGAGTGTGAGGTGGAGGGAGGGGGGTAGAGGAGAGCATGGTGATGGGCTGAGTCTCACAATAAAGGCCTGGCTTGAGCCTCTCTCTCTCTCCTTGAGTGAGAGAGGAGAGAGGAGAGAGGAGAGAGGAGAGATACTCCAATCATGACTTGTCACCGGTCTAAAGACTATGACCAGATCGAAGGTTTAGTTTGTGAAGGAAGAAGGCATTTTCACAAATAAATCGGTGAGGCTGGTTCAACCAGCCAGCCAAATTGCCGGTTTAGAGGAGCTACTAAACCGACTAACTCTTGCTAGATGAACCAATCAAATGCAACTTAAAATGTTTGTTATAATCGGCATAGCTAGCACAGGTGTTCGACCTATGCCAGCTTATTCTTGAGTACTCCCAGACCTTAGTAAAGTCGACCCCTATTTAAGGGGATGTAAAACATACTTTGGCAATTAATCAAGATCATCATTTGCCATTACTTCTTCCCTCTCTTTTTCTCTTCTCTCTCAATTCTCTTCATGGTATCAGAGCTAGTGGTGGGCTAACTCCTTGATCATGGCGAACGTCTTCTCTTCCACATAAATCTAAAAGATAGAGGAAAGCTGAGCAATTACTATCTCTCAATCGATTGCTCCTCATTCAATAAGTCTTCATATACCTATCAAGCTAACGAGGGATAACTTCCTTCTTTAGAAAATACAGCTCTTCTTGCTGCTTAATTGTTATGATCTTGCAAATATACTCACGCAAGATCCATCCAAACTCTATGTGCATGCTTTCTCTACTTGTGATCGATGCTAGGTGCATGCTTGCTTGTTTTTGCCCAGACAACCCATAGGACAAATGATGAGAAGGAACATGCATGGTATTTGGGCATTAGAGTTGTGTTTTGATGACTACCAACAAAATTTAATGTCACAACAGTTGATTCAGAAATTCACAACAACACATGACATTGTAAATTGAGAATAATGAGTAACAAAGAGATGAAGATAAAAAATTCTAAAGGGAATGCTACTTGGTGTGAAATCAGATGGAGTTTGTTTGTGTGTGAAGACTTTGTTTTAAGCAAGTAGAAGAAGCTTCTCTTTTCAAATCTTAAAAGAAATCCTAAAATTCAAAGGTTTGAGTTGCTTCACACTGATGTGTTGGAACCTTCTTATATTCCCTTTTTCTGAGACTCAAGATATTATGCAATCTTCATTAATGGCTCAACTTGAAAAATATAAGTCTATTTTCTGAAAATACATCTCCTTTTTTATGATTTTGAATATACGAACGTCATGAGAAACTTTAGTGAGTTTGGTCATATAATTTTTAAAAATAGAGACAAACTACGTCCAAATACTATGAAGTGTTTTGTTTACTAGATATAGAGCCAATAATTTGGTTATCAGTTCTGGAAAGATCAAAATTATAAAATTATGAGATGTCAAAATGTGATATTCATTTAAAGAGTATTGGAGAAACACGTGGTTATAGCACACTTTAGGCAGGACTATTCTTGACTTGATATCACAAATACAGAACAAAGTTTTCTCTCCATAACATAGGCATAGTATGTGATAAAACTAGAGGCTGATAAGAAGATGGTGTAGGTGATAGATTTTGTGAGCTACCCAAGGTAAAAACAATCTGTTGCTTTCTAATAAACCTTATGTTTCCTTCTAGAATCAAGGACTTTAAATAGTGGCGTCACTTTATTGGAAGCTAGTTCGAAGATGGGGAGTTGACCGCTGGAGAAGATCAACCAATTGAAGAACTCAAACCTAGTTCGTTGATGACGTAACATAATTAGTAGAACTTCTTATGTTTCTTCTTTCTTTTTTGTCTTGTATAATCGCTTAGACAGAAAAGCTTCGTCCGTCATGAAGACTTGAGCGCTTTGTATCCAGCAGGTCCTGAAGCCCATGCCACAAAATATTTAGTCTTCTGATGAACATCTGCCCCACCCGACAGCCAGGGCCAATTGTAAACCTATCCCGGCGGTCCTCGTCGATCATCAGCCCAAGCCCGGGACTCACTTTCAACAGCACAACGTCGTTTCCTGCGGAGCGTACCACCGATCTAATTGTCCAGCGCCAACAGAGAAAATTCCGCGGCAACAACGGAGGGCCGTCCTCACATACGGGGAAATAGGGAAGCTTGGGATCCTCGTCCCTTCCCCTAGACACAAAATTCAGAAGCTGCCGCGGCGGCGGATCGATACTACGTCGCCAGTGCGGCATGCATACTCCAAATAAGCCAGGAATACCTAAACCATCCGGCCGTGTTTTGCCGCCCCCGCCCCCTCCCCAGGTGTCGCCACGTGCCGCCGTGTACTAAAAACGTTTTAAATCTTTCACGTTTGACTGAAGCCGGGGATAGAAAGATGAGCTGACGGATATCCGGGAGCAAGAAAGCTGACCGAGCAATCAGAGGGGGAGTCCCGCTCGGAGGGACAAGCTGACCAAGGGGACGGTTCCAGCACCCGGTATTAACGGCCCTGGCAATCTCAGGAGGGCTCGGCGTAGGGTGATCACACGAACGAAGGCGCCAAAGTCGGGCAACGAAGACGCCAGCACGGGGAAAAAAGAGAGAGGAAGCGGGACAGGCCGGCGGCGGCGAGGCGACCCTTCCGTCTGTCCCACTACCATCTCTCCGTCCATATCCCACGGACATGCCGAAAAACCGCAAACGTCGACGCGGAAGCTTCTTTCCTCGGACGACCAAGCCCCGTCTCTCTCTCCGTCGCTCTATATAACCCGTGCCGAGCTATCAGCTATCTCCCACAGCAAAAACGAGTCTTCAACCGTACTTCTGCAGACCAACCTCTCGGTCTGTCCCCGTCTCCTTATCCGTCTCTCGACCCAATCAACTTCGACACACACACACCCCTCTTGAGCGTTGGCGACGCAGATGGGCGCGCAAAAGTTTATCGTCGTCCTCGCCCTCCTGCTCCTCCTTCGTCCGGGCGATTCTCAGCAGGAACAGACGTTCTCCGGCAGGTCCTCCACCATCCCTAGCGCTCTCGACATCACCGACTCCTCGGCGGTGAGAAAACTGTCTCCGGGGGCGGCCAAAGATCGGAGGCGGTCTACGCTGGGGAGTGCTAGCACGGTGGTGACCGTGAAGGATTTCGGTGCACGAGGCGACGGATCGTCGGACGACACCAAGGTAGTAGGCCCTTCAACAGTCTGTTCCGTCGCTGAAGGGAAACTCCTTCTAAGCGTTCTGAGACCCGCCCGTTGATTGTGTTGTCTGCAGGCGTTCGCCGCTGCCTGGAAGGCGGCTTGCTCTTCCTCCGCGCCTGTCACCATGCTTGTGCCCGAGGGAAAGGCCTACCGGCTCAAGCCCATCACCTTCTCCGGTCCCTGCAAGTCCGCAATCACCGTAGCGGTGAGACACAACAACCTTCCCCGTAGCTCCGCTCGCACCGAAATCTTACTGCGGCGCGCTTCCTTACACTCGCTCTGCCTTTCGACTGTCACCCGCAGATCAAGGGAACGATACTTGCCTCCGGAAGGATGTCCGACTGGGACGGAGCGGACCGCAGGCTATGGATGATGTTCGACAAGGTCGACGGCCTCAGGGTGGAGGGCGGCGGAACCATCGACGGCAGCGGCCAGGTGTGGTGGAAGGTCTCCTGCAAGGTCGACTCCTCACAGGTAGGAACCCTTTTACTCTCCCCGCTCGTTCAGTCCATGGCACTGACAGCGGAAACGCTTTCTGTCCTTGGGTTCGTTCATCTCGACCCGCCGACTGACTCGCCTTTTGATCTCTCTTCGGTGCGACGCTACAGCCGTGCAAGGGTGCACCCACGGTACGTTCTGGACCAGAATCGACTCGTTCCGTTCGTGGATTCCGATGTTCGTGCGAGCTGACTTGTGAGCTGACTTGCAGGCGCTAACGTTCCAATCCTGTCGCGGCTTGACCGTAAACGATCTGAAGTTCAAGGACAGCCAGCAGATGCACGTCACCTTCTCAAAGTGCGCCAACGTCCGGATCTCCCGACTGACGATCTCCGCCCCCGGGAGCAGTCCCAACACCGACGGAATCCACGTCTCCGGCAGCACCGACGTTAAGATCAGCGACTCCGTCATCAGGACAGGTCCACCCTCCGCCTCCTCTTCCTTGGCCTATTCACTCCGGGAAGCGGGAAGACTGCGGGTCGTGACTTCGCTTTCAATTCATCCCTGCAGGTGACGACTGCATCTCCATCGTCAGCGGGTCGCGCTCCATTACGGCCACCAATATCGTCTGCGGACCGGGCCACGGAATCAGGTGCACACGTCTACCCGCGATGCGCTGTGATCTGCTGCTGGCCTCCTCCTCTCGTCCCTCCTTCTTCCTCTCTATCTTCTCCACTCTCCCCGCTGACTGACGCATCTCCACGACGCTGGCAGTATCGGGAGCCTTGGAGCCAACGGTGCGGAACACACCGTCTCCGACGTCTTGGTCGACACGGCGCGGCTCGAGGGAACCACCAACGGAGTCCGGATCAAGACCTGGCAGGTAACGCCATCTGACGGACTCCCCATCCCGAATTCTCTCGCGCTCCGTGAACTGACCGTCGATGGGTTCTTCCCGTTCAGGGTGGAAAAGGGTACGCCAGAAACATCATTTTCAGGAACATCGTCATGGACAACGTGAAGAACCCCATAATCATCGACCAGAACTACTGCGACTCCTCCAAGCCCTGCAGCGAACAGGTGCTGTATGCCAGCACCCACCGTTTGCATCTCTTCTGCATCCTCTCTCTTTCTCTCTCTCTCTCTCTCTCTCTCTCACACTCCCTCGCTCTCTCGCTATGTTTAGTTACTCACGACTTTTTGCTGAGTTCCTCACGCTAATCTTCTGCTCGCCTTTTCCACCACAGAAATCCGCCGTCGCCGTGAGCGGAGTGACCTTCAAGAACGTGCGGGGCACGAGCGCCACCGCGGTGGCCATGGACTTCGACTGCAGCCGCACCGTCCCCTGCCGAGGGATAACGCTCCAGGACGTCCACCTCGTGACAGCGAGCGGAGCATCCGCCAAGAGCTTCTGCCGCAACGTCAACTTGTCTAAATACGGCACCGTCGTCCCGTCGACGTGCTCCTCCTGACGGCGCCTCCATTCGTCTCGGAGGAGGGAAGAAACCAATTCATTCATTATACTCCGTACAGCCAGATGACAATTCATTCATTTCGTTATAGTCCTGACCTCGGTGTGCGATTGTCACATCGTGTAAATTTGTAGCCACTGTACCCTCTGAACGTCTCATGAATCAGACTCGCTAGTTGAATTGTATAGAAGCCTGATATTTGTCACAAAAGATAGCCCGCGCGCACTGCTCCTAACAGGTCCATAGAACCACACCTCTCCGTACTCGTGACCAGTGGAGACAGGAGAGAGATAGAAACAGATTGGGACCGAGGTGTTCATCTGCGGAAATGGACTCGCCCCCGTGGGTCCCATCATCCCAAATCCCGTCCGCGTGGACCCCTTCATCTGTATTCTAGACTGGTACTGGCCCGTGTAAAGCTGTTGTCCAGAAAGATAGATTTGTCTCTATCCTCTTCTCACTCTTTCTCTCTCCTCGAAGTCGCTTTAAATGTGGACTATAGAAAAAAAGGTTGGACTGCTTTCTGACGTGAAAGTAGTCATAAGAGAAAGCCCAAAAAAGGTGAGAAAAGGCCCACACGGACCTTCCATGAGAGGGATGAACAAGTCATCCTTCACATAGAACGGCCCTTCTCATAAGAAAATTTGCCGTTTTCATCAGACGGCAGCCGACAGTTGCGTTTCCGCATTCGAATGCCGTTTCCACTTAAAGTTTCGAACCACATTGATCCGGACTCTTATTCAGCAGATTTTACTTCTGCAACTAAACTCAAATGAAACCTGGCCTAAACGCCGGTGGAGTTCCCGCATCAGAAGGTCACCCGGAAAAAATTTCTCGCGCGTAATAGAAAACCGGAGTCTGCACAGAGGCCCACATAGTTTTGATAATTTGGTTCCATCTCGGTCGGCCACATCCCCGCCGGCCTAGAACGATCATAACTCAAGAGAAGAAGTGTTTAACCGCACACAAAGAACTACGGGGGGAGAAACGGTAAGAGTCCCGCGCACACGGGAGACAGCTTCTCGAGTCGGAATGAAAACCGCCCGAGCCGTTTGCCGCGGTGTTGAATGCGCGACTTCTCCAGCGGTCGTCCACTCCGCAACATCCCCAAAGTTTCTCTAAGAGCGAGGAGAAGAAGATGAAGAGGATACGTATGTTGACAATAACTCACGTCCAACACCATAGAAAGAGATAAAACGGCGTTCCGGGAGGTGGTTCACAAACCAAGGGTAGAGGAGTCCCATTCGTCAACGTCTAACAGGCAGTTTATGTGACACCACGTGTAAAACAAGAGTCAGAGGGTTCAACAGAGGCAAGGGCGGTTGAAACGCCCGGGTCCAGGGGCGTCCACCACGTCGGGTGATTCAACGCCCAATTCCACACGCGTTCCGTCTCGTCATTTATTCTTCGGTCTGTATGGGAAAAAACAGGCATGCGTGCACCTTGTCGCAACGACCAGACAGATAGGGGTCTCTGTGTCCCTCTGGAAATTCTGCTGGCCCACTCGGGTGGGCCTCGCACCTCACTGAATATCATGGATACGGCAAGAGTACACCACTTCGGCATCTGAAGACATCATCTCCCCGTGGCCCTCGTTCACTATAAATAGACTCCGGCTTCATTGCCACCGTTGCACCATCGCAAAACGTGCTCTCTCTCTCTCTCACACACCCACTCTCAATGAATGATTTCATTGGTAGCAGTGTTTATAGTCTTGCAGCGTTCCTAGAAAAAATTTCACACTAGGGGCCGGGGTGTCTGTTCGTCCCTATGTGTTTACGCAAAACTCATGCTATAAGAGAGGGGGGAGGCCAACCCGTCCTGTTAAGCGTAACGCTTTGGGCTGGAAATATGATTCTGACCATGTAGGGAGTGGTGGGGCAAACATCCCAGCCCACCATGTGAAGAGGTGGCACCACCACAGGAGGAGACGACCAGCATAGGTGGCATGCCACGTCATCAGCACTAACCTAGGATCTTAGATCCGAATTTTATTTATTTTCAGGGTTTCTTTTAAGTTAGTTTTCTTCTATTGTGGAACCTATAAATAGAGTCAGTGGTGTAATCGACTCTTTTGGTGAATTTTGGAATTTAAAACGTTATTTTTCAGAGTTTACCCTAGGTTTCCTCTCAGCCGCCGCCGCCGCCGCTGAGAGGCGACCTTCCTCCCGCCCCTCCTCCTGACGAGTGCACGTCACCTGGTTTCCGCGAACTCTCCCGTTGTCCGCGGACATTTTCTGCCACAGCGGACGTCTCCTGCAGCCGCGGACGTATCCTGCCGCCACGGACGTATCCTGCCGCCGCGGACGTGTCCTGCCGCCGCGGACGCGTCCTACCACCGCGGACGTCTCCTGCTGTCGCGGACGTCTTCTGCCATCACGAACCACATCAGCCACCCGCGGTCGTTGTCTGCCGATCGTGGACGTCGCCTTCCGGCTGTAAACCTGCCCCCGACATCATCTACCGCTCGCGGACTCGTCTGCCACCCGCGGACATCGCCTACGCGGACGCAGCCTGCCACTGTGGACATCGCCTGCCCGCTCGCGGACGGCATCCTCCCCAACTCCACACGGTCAACGCCCTCCGTGAGGTCCCCTTCCGACCGTGTGCAGCTGGCGTATTCACGCGTCGACTGCCCACGCACGTGATGAAGACTCCTCCATCAAAAAAGGGCACGCGGACCATCATTTGTTTTGGTTTCGGGGCGCTGCCCCGAACCCTGCAAGGGGGCGGCTACCCCCTTGACTCCTTGCCAACTGACCGTACAGTTGGATCCGTGAAGGCCTCGCTGAATCGCTTGATCCACAAATAGAAGACTGATCGGCAGAGTCTCCAATCACTATTCTTCCACTGCCTGCGCAACTCGAGGATCACCACACCGCTCGTTGCGTTGTACTAGCACCAAAGGTCTCCTCTTCACTCTTTGATGACTTATATTATTTCATCTAGTATTTTTCTTGTGTTTTTCCACTGCCATTGGATTTAGTTTAATATATTTATGTTTTCTCATGGTCACCCGTCTGAAATTTTGAATTTGGAACTTTATTTATCGCGGTGGTTGTAAAACAGTACTCCACCTCTTGGTCAAGGAATAGGACTACACCATCATTATTTTCTCTAGAGTTAAAGGTTCGAATCGATGATGTGATTTGTGACTTGATTTATCCATCTTATATCATCCTTAGTCAATCCACTTTGAGTTTATCATAGTTATCATACTTGTGCTGCATCAAGGAGACTCTCTGAACCACTTATTTCTAGTGTGCCCTACCTTATCTCCCCCTCTCTTCCCCTATCTCTAGTTCGCATATTTATCCTATTCTACAAAGTCGAGGAAGTTGTCTACATCAAGTGGTATCACAGGTTTTGACTTGTGAACACCTATTTTGTGCTGAGCTGGGTTCGAGAAAAAAAATAGGAGACACAGTTCAAAATAATTATTGTATTGCATGGTTGCGGCTTGAAACAACGCCGGCTGGGGAAGTGGCCATACACAGCCGTGCAGCATTGTGTGAGTGATGTGGCATGGTATGAGTGTGCACATCTAGTGCACGCTGAAACATGTGTAGTGTGAACACCCAGTAACCAGACTGGATAGAGTGGAGAGAATGCTGGAAATAAAGATATCAGTCTCCTTTAAAAAGCAATCTGTAAGGGGAAAATTGTTACAAATGTGGAGAATGATCTAATGGGATGTTCGAAAAACACACTGATCTAACTCCACTGTAAGTTGTAAGTCAGGCCTGAAGCAAGGCACCACAGTCTAAGCAAATTTAGTATTAGGAGCATGTGTCCTCTTCCCCGTGTTTTCTTAATCCGGTGATATAGGAGGGAGAAAACTGCCATCTCTTATTATTGTATTGAGTTTCCCTCCATTTTCTCTTTCCTACCTTCCCTGTACCTTAAGTGTGAACATTTCTTCCACTGAGCAAGGATGAGGACACATCCCCCCCCCCCCATTTCTTCCACTGCCATCTCTAAATTTTTTTCACCGTTCAAGGTTTCGTTTAAAAGGAGGTTTAATGTGTCTATTTGTTGAAATATTTGTAATTTAATTACTTATGTTAAGCTCAGTTGATGTGACCAGCACATATGGACATTTATCATTGAGTTTGTCAACAATACAGAAACTCATGCATGTGTCTGTTTCTCATTTTGTAGGGGTACTATTGTCTTTGAATAAGCTAAATAAACTATATTTACAATTAAGATTGAGAACAAAAAAATCATGCAACCATCAACATATTGTGGTGGGCATGTCATTAAGGAATAGTTTGGGTGTATCAAAATTGTAGGTTTAAATCTCTAATGATGTTATTCACTATTTTTCTCCAATCTTGGGTGCACTATCTCCATTCGATGGTGCAATTTGTAGTGTAACTTGTATGAAATAAGTATATTTTGAACCCTGTCTTTTCTCTAATTACAATACTACCTCACATAACCATTTCTTGGTCTCTACCATCAACTTCCCTCCAATCAGCCATGTGATGCCATCCATGGGCCAAAATCAGTGGACTCCTAGTTGAGGAAACATGAAGACTAGGATGTTTCAATGGCATGGCCTAATGCCTCATATAGCCCAAATAAAGCACATATTTAATGCATCATAAATTAATTTCACTTTTAATTTATTTTCCTCTTTCATTGATTTAAAATTTATTTAAACCTATTTTTGGTATGTTTTTAGGTATCATCATAATACAACCACATTTTAGGGGTACTCTAATAGATGTTTTGATTTGTTCAAAGAATCCATGTTGTAGCCCTAGAAGCATTATTTTGTATTATAAGGTTTTTCCCTTCTTTGAGATTCCATCTGACTACTTTTAGATTCAAGTGATTCAAAGGAACCCTCTTGATTGTAGACTCAAGGTCAAATTTTTTTGGATTCAAGGGGTGAAGCTTTTAACTTCTATGAATTCAGTATAAGGAATATTCATATAAATTTTATTCCTTATATATTCCATGTTTAAATTTCATTACCACATACCTAAAAAAGTGTCAATTGTATCAAAATAAGGTTTCATGCTCCAGGTTCATCTTGGAAGATGTCATGAGGTAAAGCATCAGATAAAGTTCTTAAGGTATGGCCCCTCTCTCAAAAGAAACATACTAAATTTCAATAACATATTGATTAAAAATTTGAAGATATGGATGATACCTTGAGGTAAACTTTATCATACATAAGGGTCCAAAATTTTCATTTATAAACATTAAATATTTAGAAATACTAATTTCAAGTGTTGTTTATAGAGAAATCTATCAATGAAACATGTAGTTGAAAAAGAAGATCTAAGGATCACGACAATAGATGTTTTTGTATGAAAATTGATTTTTTGATTTGCGATTATCACTTGAAAATTTAATAATTTCATATTAATGTTTGAAATTTTTTTCAAAAATATTAAAAATTAGAGATAAGAAATTGGTGAAATTAGTCGTGTATAAATCAACTAACTTCACCAATTTCGATAGATGTCTCTCCCCCTTGTTTGTTGTTTGCTTAATTATTTCAGATTATATGGTTCTTGTAAAGTAGGACAACGATTAGAGGACTACAACAAAGGTTATACAAAAAAATAGAGGAAACAAAAGGTAGTTCGTGGTGGCTGTCCTTGAAGGTCTTTTAATAGTAGGTCGTAGGTATTGTCAAGAAAGATTAGATGAGTTATCTAATTAATATTTTATAGGATATATAATATCTCATTGTCAAGATCTTTGCATTTACTCTTTTGTTCATCCCAATTTATTTCCAATCACTCTCTATAATTTTATTATTTTTTGTTCCATAATGGTATTAAAGCATTAGTTATATGATAGGCATAGAAAATAGAAAATCTTTCTTAATCTCACTTTGACATTGAGAAATTTGATAGAAGTTTTAATTTGAACTTGTGGTAGCAGAGGTTAAAAGATCTATTTGTTCAATGAGATCTTGCGATGACTTTAAATAGAAAAAAGCTAAATATGAAAATATCTCAAGAAAATTATTAGGCAAGGCTTGAACTAAAAGTTGTAAGTACTATCAGATTATGTCTTGAAGATTGTGTTTTGTATCATTTTTTAGATGAAGAATCACCTTCTAGAATTTAGAAGAAAATAGAGAGTCCATATGTGTCAAAATTGATGATGAGTAAATTATTTTTAACATGAGATTATATGAAGTAAAGATGGTTAAAGGTGCTAATCTTATAGGACATTGATTCTTGGAATCACATTGTAAGTGATATATTAAGACTAGATGTGAATTATGAAGATGAAGACAAGGTTGTATATCTTTTTATTTCTCTTACCAGTTCCTATGAGCACTTAGCTACAAAATGTTATAGAAAAGGAAATACTACAATATGACGAGATAATATCAACCTTACTATAATATTATTAGATAATAATCAATTATGATGATGTGCAAGGTGAAGGATTAATGGTAAAGGTAGGAAAGAAAAGAAGAAGATCAAAGAAAAGATGAAAGTTTTATGGATAGTAGATTATCATACTCTAGATTAAAATCTAGAGTTGATTGGCTTAAAAATAAAGAATTTCACAAGTGTAATGAAAAAAGACACAGGAGAGATTTCCCCAAGACAAACCAAGGGAAGAGTACTAAAAGTCACTCTTTCTATTTAACAAATTTTAAAAAGGGAGAAATTGAAAAAATTAGTGGTCAAATGATTTCTATTTTGATAATAATTGATAGTCTTAAAAACTCTTGGATTTTTGACACAGGTTATTCATATCACATGTCCAAAGGTTATTCAACAATGGATATGTATGTGTTGTCAAGAATAGTCAAATGAATTATCTAATGGATCTTTTATAGGTCTTAATTGTCTAATTGTCAAGATCCTTGCATCTTATTTTCTCTTTATCTGAAGTAACCTCCAATCATTCTCTAGGATTTTATCATTTTATGTTCCTCCTTAATTTTGCCTGAATTTGCAACAAGTATTTACGACTTGAGAAAAAACAAAGCAAGGGGAGGTTGATCGAAGTAAGGAGCTGTTTGAGTTCTTTATGAAGTTGGATTTTCCTTTCACATGTTAAAAGTAGTGAGTCTTGTCCTACTTCTTTATGGTGTCTCTTTGTCTCATCTTAGTTGTAGTTTCCCTCATTCTCTCATTTATTGACTTCAACCAACTTGTTATGCCTTCCAACTATTGTTTATGGTGAAAACTATTCAAATCTTACTGTTCTCTCTCTCACATACACATGCATCGACATAAATTTTTCTAATTGTTGTACTAGTTTAATAATCTTCAAACTCAATTATGAAAATCATATCATAAACTTTACTATTGAACTGTCTAATAAAAATTAAATTTGTTATGAGGTTGGGAATATACTTGACATTTAAAAACTTCCACAACATATTATTTGAGGGCTTATGTAACACTTCATTTGACTCTATTGGACAACCCATCCTCTATATTGAAGTATTATATTACCCTTTTATTTGAGTTTACAGAATGTTAGTACATCTTTTTACTTTGATTGATATCTTTTTTTGTAATATCCATTGATATGGTTAACTTTTTTGGACTAACTTATGGCCCACAATTTATTTTTCTCTACTGTTGATTCCTTTATTGTGTTTTTTCTTTGCCTTTGACACTTAAAGTAGAAGTGCATATTTCCTCTTATTATCCTTTGTGAACATTTTTTTACTAGAACTAGATCACCAACTTTATTTAATTTTAATTTTCTCATTTTTGTAAAACTATTGACCATATTCACTGTAAAACCTCAATTGTTAAAGAAGAAAGATGTTAGAATGTTATTCTTATCTCTACTTTTGGGTAATGGAGGAGTACAAAACAAATCTTTCTAGAGCCCATGTTAAGGCATTTGAATCAAACCTACTTTTCCTCCTCTCCCCTCTCTTCTTGGACAAATTTTATTGTCTCTTCTTACATATATCAAGAAGGTGATAACTTGTATAGAAGGTATTTTTAGAGATATAGGAAGAGATTGACTGTTGTTGATAGAGTAGTGAAGGAAATAAAAGTTAGAGTATACTTGGAAGAACAATCAGAGAGATCAATCTATAAGGAGATCTTAGAAGTTAAGTTGAAGAGGAGTGGTAAGAGCCTAAAAAACACATGGATTGAAATTTAGAAACCAAGTTAATTAAATTTTCTAAAAGATATTAGGTTTTATGCTAACAAAAATCAAGAAATGGGGGGGTTGAATTAATCTTATTTTTCTCTCTTTGAAGTATTTCCCTTCATGAAGTCTTCCTCATTCTTTATTAGGTTGATCCTAATTAAGTTGTGATTATGAACACTAAGATTTATATTGATTCGGCACTAGCTCACATCTAGTTTACAAGGGTATTCTTTGTCCTTGGGTTCCACTATCAGATTATCTAAATTACAACTATTAATTTCACAAGATCAACTCCCTTAGGATTTCTTTTTGAAATATCCTTCTAAATCACAACTCTATGAGGCTTTCACTATAGTTTTCATGGGACAACTCTTTAAAGTAATTAAACAAATAATCACTACAATAACCCACAAATATAATACTTGATCACCATAGATATATCTAACAAATAATCTATAACTATTTTAGACTATTACAGTAATAGAAGACAAATGCCTTGTAAGTAGATTATTTATCTTCTCACTATTTGTTGTAAGTTGGTACATAAGCTTGAAGGGTTATCTTTAAGAACAACTTGAGGGTAAAATAATATCTTGAATTCTCCTATCGAGAATACTTCTTCAATCAATACACAACTAGATAATGAAGAGGAAAAATATATGAAATCACAAAAGTAGAGGAAGAATATATGAAAGAGTAAATATGATTGTTGAGGATTAATTCTTTCCTCTAGAGATCAATAGTATTTATAAATAAATTAGGTTAAAATTATTCATAGATATCCTTAGATTTCTGACAACTAGACTAACATAAAATATGATTAAAGTCAAAGCTTAAGTGAATCCAATACAAGTCTTTAAGCTATTTTAAATATCTTTTAAAAAAATTAACATATAATTTCTTTAAGACTTAACATTTATATTTGATACCAGTCGATTCATTTAGACTTGATAAAAATCTGATAACTCTATTGTGAACTCAACATAACATGTCTTACAGATCTAATGATTTCTCATATAGATAAAATTCAAGTTTAGTCAAATAAAATATGAGATGCAAGTATATATCATGAACTTCAATCTCATTATTTTAAATCATAACTTCTTTGTCGAAATTGACTTATACAATTTTAAACATATATTTCATATATATTTGAAAAATATTTTTTAATGAATTTGACATTAGATTGATAATTTAATTGAATCAATATTTAAATCATCAGAAATTTGTAAATTAAAATAATGCATATGTAGATGTCTGAATGAGCTTTCATACCAATATTTTACTTTACTTAAACTTCTTGATGTGCTTGGTGAAATCATTACTTATTTACCTATCATGGTTTCTACAAATAATAATATTTCGACATAGCGACATACAATATGTTATATTTTTCATGATATTATGTTTCATATACTTGAATTCACATTATGAGATGTTCACTCATTACTTAGTGTATCAATTGCATGCTTGGTATCATCATATTCATGCTTCATATGTAAAATGTCATGTT
This sequence comes from Spirodela polyrhiza, assembly GCA_024713555.1. Lineage (NCBI taxonomy): Eukaryota > Viridiplantae > Streptophyta > Magnoliopsida > Alismatales > Araceae > Spirodela > Spirodela polyrhiza. The sequence goes on along the minus strand of CM046529.1, from coordinate 1,164,375 downwards.
ACATCATAATTCATATTCCATATCTATTTATGACACATTTAATATTCACCCACACATAAATATTGTTGAAGGATAATTCCTTCAATGTAATTATTCTTAATTAACCTTAATTGATTTTGTTATCATCAAAACATGATGACTTCATGGCTTTAACAAAAAATAATACCTTTTTGAGCTTTAAAATTAAATATTATTCTTCAATTCTTTAATTTTCTATCATTTGTATACATCCCACTTCTCAATAAAAGACAAAAACATCAATGTACTAATGTTATCATTGAAGATCATGTTTCCATAAGTCAACTATTTAAATATCAAATTTTACATATTAATGTTGTATGCAATAGATGTACCTTCTATCGCATTTAAGTAAAAAAAAACCTCATAAATATCACCTTGTTGGATGATGATGGCTTATTGTCTATATTTAATTGATTTATCTTTAAGCATAATGCAGTCTTTACACAGAACAAAGATTTTTGGTATTTATTTTTTTTATATAATTAATTTTCTATTTGCATTTTCTAACATCCAAACTCCTTCTCATCCCATTTCTTAGTTATGACTTCCCCTTCATTAACTACCATTGTTCCTACTCTTTCTCTTACAATGTAACTTATAAACAAAGAGAAATCTCAACCCAAATGTCTCAAATCAAGGCTTTAATACCAATTGTTAAGGAAAAGAAAAATAATTATTGTGCTCTTTGTTGCAACAATAGAAGAATAACAAGGAAATAGAGTAATCAAGTGATCTCACACATCCACTGAACATAACTCTTTTTTTGCCACTTTTGCTTTCCTATTTTCCTCACAATATAAAGTAGAGTCCACTCCCTTTGAAGCCAAAGGAGAAGAGGTTGTGAGCACTCTTTTATCTCTTTGATTAGGTCCTCCTATCCCAAACCTAATCAAGTTATTATCTACCAAAAACACCTTGAAGTCAAGCCATGCATGGCTGGATTCCCAACTTCTTATCCCAAAACCAGCTTGCCAAAAAATCAATGTTCACAAAGTAGAAGCTAAGATACCACTTCTTGAGGATGAACACATTGAGATATGGATTAATTGATAAGTGGAACTATGATTTTAATAATTTTTAGTTATTAATATAAAATCCTGAAATAAATAATATATCATATAAAGAGAATAGGATATTAATGTTTTAAATGATATTAAAGAATTTAGATTATTTTAGCAAGGAACTAAGGTCAAGTATATAAGAAATGTGTTATTTTATGTCAAGTTCTCATTAGGGATATGACTGTTAAAGTGTGTCAACATAAAAATAATAAAAAGTGTGTCAAGTTAATATGTGATCATCTCATATGTAAGTCATAATGTCTGAACTTTCAGTATTAAATGGGTATAATAAAAAAACATATTGAGCAACCAATATGAAAGATTTTGACTGAGGAGTCGAATTAAGTAAATTTAGGAAAAAATGATCCAGTTGTTTATTTGTTATTCATTTTATAAGATTAATGATTTAATGTAGAAGTAAAGTAGTATAAAAAGTTGACATTTTTTATTAAAATAATTCTTGTCTCAGAAAATATGTCACATATAACTACGTTGGAAGAATCAATAGAAAGTTGATTCAAAGGAGAATCTAGAACTAAAACTGTTGAGAAAAGTTTGAACTGTGAAAAGAGTTGCAAATTTTTTCATTTTTCACCGTTGCTTTTTCAGCATTTCCTAGGATCCACATTTGGTCTGTTAAAGACCCTTGAACTCGACTATTTTACCCAATAAGGGGCATAAAAGGCACTTTAGCCTACCTATAAATAGGCACTTTCACTCAAATTAGTGAAGAAAGAAAAATATGAATTTTAGATAACTGCTGTTACTCCAACAGTCCTCTTCTCCATTAACTCTTTCAATTCTCTAAGAATCAGCAACAGGATTTGGTCAGTTCAAAAGAGTTGTGGAAATCTTTTCAATCCTCAAGAGGTTCCTCCTTCGGCCTAACATATTTTAACACCTTCAACAATTCTTACTCCACAAAAATGAGATTTGAACGATCTGAGAATTTTTCTTTTATTTATACCTTGACCTATAGTGGGTGGTAAACTTGCTCCATCAATCTAACTTTTGTGCCGAATTAAAGTTGTTTTCAGTACATTTAGGTGAAGGCTATTTTAAGTGTAGCTTATAGTATATATATATAGATTTGAAGAGTCAATGGTGTAAGGGGAAGCTAAGCCTATAAGACAGCCGTAAATGTGCAAACTCGAGATATAGGAAAACAGATGTAGAGATAAACATGGGAGGATTAGACATACAAGATTTAGAGATTTCTCCTAAGTTATAGTCATCAGCACACTAGCAAGATATGGTCAGGCCAAATTCTTACGGATGAAAGAAACCCATGCCCCGAGCCGGACATTTGTTCCGAGGACACTCTCCCCGTTGCGATCGAGAGAGAGAGAGAGAGAGAGAGAGAGAGAGTTTCTCGAGGACTCGGCGCAGAATTCGGTTATGCATTACGCGCGGGGAATATTTTTCCAGGTGAAATTCTGATGGACGAACACGGCCTCCGTTTAACCGCAGTTTCGTTCGGGTTTAGCTTGAGTAAAAAAAGATGCCTAATAGGAGTCCCAAATGCGGCGTATTTCTCAGCATTTTTATCCCATAAACTGTGCTCGGTCCGATCGCGAGTACCCCGAGGTGTGGTTCAATGGACCTGTTAGGAGATTCTCCCTACATGGTCAGAATCATATTTCCAGCTCAACGTGTTACGCTTAAGACACTAACAGGACGGGTTGGCCTTTCCCCCCCCTCTCTTATAGCATAAGTTTAGTGTGAACACATAGGGACAAACAGACACCCCGGCCCCTAATGTGAGACTTTTTCTAGGGACGCTGCAAGACTATAAACGCTACAACCAATGAGATCATTCAATAAGAGTGGGTGACAGAGAGAGAGAGAGAGAGAGAGAGTACGTCTTGCGATGGTGCAACGGTGGCAATCAAGCCGGACTCTATTTATAGTGAACGAGGGCCACGGGGAGATGCTGTCTTCAGATGCCGAAGTGGTGTACTCTCGCCGTATCCATGATATTCAGTGAGGTGCAAGGCCCAACCGAGTGGGCCAGCAGAATTTCCAGAAGGACACAGACCCCTCTCTGTCTGGTCGTTGCGACAAGGTGCACGCATGCCTGTTTTTTCCCATACAGCCCGAAGAATAAATGACGAGACGGAACGCGTGTGGAATTGGGCGTTGAATCACCCGACGTGGTGGACGCCCCTGGACCCGGGCGTTTCAACCGCCCTTGCCTCTGTTGAACCCTCTGACTCTTGTTTTACACGTGGTGTCACATAAACTGCCTGTTAGACGTTGACGAATGGGACTCCTCTACCCTTGGTTTGTGAACCACCTCCCGGAACGCCGTTTTATCTCTTTCTATGGTGTTGGACGTGAGTTATTGTCAACATACGTATCCTCTTCATCTTCTTCTCCTCGCTCTTAGAGAAACTTTGGGGATGTTGCGGAGTGGACGACCGCTGGAGAAGTCGCGCATTCAACACCGCGGCAAACGGCTCGGGCGGTTTTCATTCCGACTCGAGAAGCTGTCTCCCGTGTGCGCGGGACTCTTACCGTTTCTCCCCCCGTAGTTCTTTGTGTGCGGTTAAACACTTCTTCTCTTGAGTTATGATCGTTCTAGGCCGGCGGGGATGTGGCCGACCGAGATGGAACCAAGTTATCAAAACTATGTGGGCCTCTGTGCAGACTCCGGTTTTCTATTACGCGCGAGAAATTTTTTTCCGGGTGACCTTCTGATGCGGGAACTCCACCGGCGTTTAGGCCAGGTTTCATTTGAGTTTAGTTGCAGAAGTAAAATCTGCTGAATAAGAGTCCGGATCAATGTGGTTCGAAACTTTAAGTGGAAACGGCATTCGAATGCGGAAACGCAACTGTCGGCTGCCGTCTGATGAAAACGGCAAATTTTCTTATGAGAAGGGCCGTTCTATGTGAAGGATGACTTGTTCATCCCTCTCATGGAAGGTCCGTGTGGGCCTTTTCTCACCTTTTTTGGGCTTTCTCTTATGACTACTTTCACGTCAGAAAGCAGTCCAACCTTTTTTTCTATAGTCCACATTTAAAGCGACTTCGAGGAGAGAGAAAGAGTGAGAAGAGGATAGAGACAAATCTATCTTTCTGGACAACAGCTTTACACGGGCCAGTACCAGTCTAGAATACAGATGAAGGGGTCCACGCGGACGGGATTTGGGATGATGGGACCCACGGGGGCGAGTCCATTTCCGCAGATGAACACCTCGGTCCCAATCTGTTTCTATCTCTCTCCTGTCTCCACTGGTCACGAGTACGGAGAGGTGTGGTTCTATGGACCTGTTAGGAGCAGTGCGCGCGGGCTATCTTTTGTGACAAATATCAGGCTTCTATACAATTCAACTAGCGAGTCTGATTCATGAGACGTTCAGAGGGTACAGTGGCTACAAATTTACACGATGTGACAATCGCACACCGAGGTCAGGACTATAACGAAATGAATGAATTGTCATCTGGCTGTACGGAGTATAATGAATGAATTGGTTTCTTCCCTCCTCCGAGACGAATGGAGGCGCCGTCAGGAGGAGCACGTCGACGGGACGACGGTGCCGTATTTAGACAAGTTGACGTTGCGGCAGAAGCTCTTGGCGGATGCTCCGCTCGCTGTCACGAGGTGGACGTCCTGGAGCGTTATCCCTCGGCAGGGGACGGTGCGGCTGCAGTCGAAGTCCATGGCCACCGCGGTGGCGCTCGTGCCCCGCACGTTCTTGAAGGTCACTCCGCTCACGGCGACGGCGGATTTCTGTGTTGGAAAAGGCGAGCAGAAGATTAGCGTGAGGAACTCAGCAAAAAGTCGTGAGTAACTAAACATAGCGAGAGAGCGAGGGAGTGTGTGAGAGAGAGAGAGAGAGAGAGAAAGAGAGAGGATGCAGAAGAGATGCAAACGGTGGGTGCTGGCATACAGCACCTGTTCGCTGCAGGGCTTGGAGGAGTCGCAGTAGTTCTGGTCGATGATTATGGGGTTCTTCACGTTGTCCATGACGATGTTCCTGAAAATGATGTTTCTGGCGTACCCTTTTCCACCCTGAACGGGAAGAACCCATCGACGGTCAGTTCACGGAGCGCGAGAGAATTCGGGATGGGGAGTCCGTCAGATGGCGTTACCTGCCAGGTCTTGATCCGGACTCCGTTGGTGGTTCCCTCGAGCCGCGCCGTGTCGACCAAGACGTCGGAGACGGTGTGTTCCGCACCGTTGGCTCCAAGGCTCCCGATACTGCCAGCGTCGTGGAGATGCGTCAGTCAGCGGGGAGAGTGGAGAAGATAGAAAGGAAGAAGGAGGGACGAGAGGAGGAGGCCAGCAGCAGATCACAGCGCATCGCGGGTAGACGTGTGCACCTGATTCCGTGGCCCGGTCCGCAGACGATATTGGTGGCCGTAATGGAGCGCGACCCGCTGACGATGGAGATGCAGTCGTCACCTGCAGGGATGAATTGAAAGCAAAGTCACGACCCGCAGTCTTCCCGCTTCCCGGAGTGAATAGGCCAAGGAAGAGGAGGCGGAGGGTGGACCTGTCCTGATGACGGAGTCGCTGATCTTAACGTCGGTGCTGCCGGAGACGTGGATTCCGTCGGTGTTGGGACTGCTCCCGGGGGCGGAGATCGTCAGTCGGGAGATCCGGACGTTGGCGCACTTTGAGAAGGTGACGTGCATCTGCTGGCTGTCCTTGAACTTCAGATCGTTTACGGTCAAGCCGCGACAGGATTGGAACGTTAGCGCCTGCCAGTCAGCTCACAAGTCAGCTCGCACGAACATCGGAATCCACGAACGGAACGAGTCGATTCTGGTCCAGAACGTACCGTGGGTGCACCCTTGCACGGCTGTAGCGTCGCACCGAAGAGAGATCAAAAGGCGAGTCAGTCGGCGGGTCGAGATGAACGAACCCAAGGACAGAAAGCGTTTCCGCTGTCAGTGCCATGGACTGAACGAGCGGGGAGAGTAAAAGGGTTCCTACCTGTGAGGAGTCGACCTTGCAGGAGACCTTCCACCACACCTGGCCGCTGCCGTCGATGGTTCCGCCGCCCTCCACCCTGAGGCCGTCGACCTTGTCGAACATCATCCATAGCCTGCGGTCCGCTCCGTCCCAGTCGGACATCCTTCCGGAGGCAAGTATCGTTCCCTTGATCTGCGGGTGACAGTCGAAAGGCAGAGCGAGTGTAAGGAAGCGCGCCGCAGTAAGATTTCGGTGCGAGCGGAGCTACGGGGAAGGTTGTTGTGTCTCACCGCTACGGTGATTGCGGACTTGCAGGGACCGGAGAAGGTGATGGGCTTGAGCCGGTAGGCCTTTCCCTCGGGCACAAGCATGGTGACAGGCGCGGAGGAAGAGCAAGCCGCCTTCCAGGCAGCGGCGAACGCCTGCAGACAACACAATCAACGGGCGGGTCTCAGAACGCTTAGAAGGAGTTTCCCTTCAGCGACGGAACAGACTGTTGAAGGGCCTACTACCTTGGTGTCGTCCGACGATCCGTCGCCTCGTGCACCGAAATCCTTCACGGTCACCACCGTGCTAGCACTCCCCAGCGTAGACCGCCTCCGATCTTTGGCCGCCCCCGGAGACAGTTTTCTCACCGCCGAGGAGTCGGTGATGTCGAGAGCGCTAGGGATGGTGGAGGACCTGCCGGAGAACGTCTGTTCCTGCTGAGAATCGCCCGGACGAAGGAGGAGCAGGAGGGCGAGGACGACGATAAACTTTTGCGCGCCCATCTGCGTCGCCAACGCTCAAGAGGGGTGTGTGTGTGTCGAAGTTGATTGGGTCGAGAGACGGATAAGGAGACGGGGACAGACCGAGAGGTTGGTCTGCAGAAGTACGGTTGAAGACTCGTTTTTGCTGTGGGAGATAGCTGATAGCTCGGCACGGGTTATATAGAGCGACGGAGAGAGAGACGGGGCTTGGTCGTCCGAGGAAAGAAGCTTCCGCGTCGACGTTTGCGGTTTTTCGGCATGTCCGTGGGATATGGACGGAGAGATGGTAGTGGGACAGACGGAAGGGTCGCCTCGCCGCCGCCGGCCTGTCCCGCTTCCTCTCTCTTTTTTCCCCGTGCTGGCGTCTTCGTTGCCCGACTTTGGCGCCTTCGTTCGTGTGATCACCCTACGCCGAGCCCTCCTGGAGATTGCCAGGGCCGTTAATACCGGGTGCTGGAACCGTCCCCTTGGTCAGCTTGTCCCTCCGAGCGGGACTCCCCCTCTGATTGCTCGGTCAGCTTTCTTGCTCCCGGATATCCGTCAGCTCATCTTTCTATCCCCGGCTTCAGTCAAACGTGAAAGATTTAAAACGTTTTTAGTACACGGCGGCACGTGGCGACACCTGGGGAGGGGGCGGGGGCGGCAAAACACGGCCGGATGGTTTAGGTATTCCTGGCTTATTTGGAGTATGCATGCCGCACTGGCGACGTAGTATCGATCCGCCGCCGCGGCAGCTTCTGATTTTTGTGTCTAGGGGAAGGGACGAGGATCCCAAGCTTCCCTATTTCCCCGTATGTGAGGACGGCCCTCCGTTGTTGCCGCGGAATTTTCTCTGTTGGCGCTGGACAATTAGATCGGTGGTACGCTCCGCAGGAAACGACGTTGTGCTGTTGAAAGTGAGTCCCGGGCTTGGGCTGATGATCGACGAGGACCGCCGGGATAGGTTTACAATTGGCCCTGGTTGTCGGGTGGGGCAGATGTTCATCAGAAGACTAAATATTTTGTGGCATGGGCTTCAGGACCTGCTGGATACAAAGCGCTCAAGTCTTCATGACGGACGAAGCTTTTCTGTCTAAGCGATTATACAAGACAAAAAAGAAAGAAGAAACATAAGAAGTTCTACTAATTATGTTACGTCATCAACGAACTAGGTTTGAGTTCTTCAATTGGTTGATCTTCTCCAGCGGTCAACTCCCCATCTTCGAAACAGCTTCCAATAAAGTGACGCCACTATTTAAAGTCCTTGATTCTAGAAGGAAACATAAGGTTTATTAGAAAGCAACAGATTGTTTTTACCTTGGGTAGCTCACAAAATCTATCACCCACACCATCTTCTTATCAGCCTCTAGTTTTATCACATACTATGCCTATGTTATGGAGAGAAAACTTTGTTCTGTATTTGTGATATCAAGTCAAGAATAGTCCTACCTAAAGTGTGCTATAACCACGTGTTTCTGCAATACTCTTTAAACGAATATCACATTCTGACATCTCATAATTTTATAAGTTTGATCTTTCCAGAACTGATAACCAAACTTATTGGCTCTTTATCTAGTAAACAAAACACTTCATGGTATTTGGACGTAGTTTGTCTCTATTTTTAAAAATTATATGAACGTAAGAGAGACATCCAAATAACCTTAGGTAAGAAAGATTCACCTTCTCCTCAATTCTGCACTCCTCTAATAGGAAATGGTTAAGGTTATGTTAATAGCATCTACCCATATTAATTTTTATAGTCTTGCATGTAATCTCATGTTCTTGGTTAGCTAATTCATGGTCTAAGTAGTGCTATTTTATAATGAGTATCCCATACTCTGAAAAAAGTATCTTATCTTCTTTACCATCATACCAACCACTACTATTTGACTACATAAATTTAACTTTAAGGCCAAACTCACTAAAGTTCCTCATGACGTTCGTATATTCAAAATCATAAAAAAGGAGATGTATTTTCAGAAAATAGACTTATATTTTTCAAGTTGAGCCATTAATGAAGATTGCATAATATCTTGAGTCTCAGAAAAAGGGAATATAAGAAGGTTCCAACACATCAGTGTGAAGCAACTCAAACCTTTGAATTTTAGGATTTCTTTTAAGATTTGAAAAGAGAAGCTTCTTCTACTTGCTTAAAACAAAGTCTTCACACACAAACAAACTCCATCTGATTTCACACCAAGTAGCATTCCCTTTAGAATTTTTTATCTTCATCTCTTTGTTACTCATTATTCTCAATTTACAATGTCATGTGTTGTTGTGAATTTCTGAATCAACTGTTGTGACATTAAATTTTGTTGGTAGTCATCAAAACACAACTCTAATGCCCAAATACCATGCATGTTCCTTCTCATCATTTGTCCTATGGGTTGTTTGGGCAAAAACAAGCAAGCATGCACCTAGCATCGATCACAAGTAGAGAAAGCATGCACATAGAGTTTGGATGGATCTTGCGTGAGTATATTTGCAAGATCATAACAATTAAGCAGCGAGAAGAGCTGTATTTTCTAAAGAAGGAAGTTATCCCTCGTTAGCTTGATAGGTATATGAAGACTTATTGAATGAGGAGCAATTGATTGAGAGATAGTAATTGCTCAGCTTTCCTCTATCTTTTAGATTTATGTAGAAGAGAAGACGTTCGCCATGATCAAGGAGTTAGCCCACCACTAGCTCTGATACCATGAAGAGAATTGAGAGAGAAGAGAAAAAGAGAGGGAAGAAGTAATGGCAAATGATGATCTTGATTAATTGCCAAAGTATGTTTTACATCCCCTTAAATAGGGGTCGACTTTACTAAGGTCTAGGAGTACTCAAGAATAAGCTGGCATAGGTCGAACACCTGTGCTAGCTATGCTGATTATAACAAACATTTTAAGTTGCATTTGATTGGTTCATCTAGCAAGAGTTAGTCGGTTTAGTAGCTCCTCTAAACCGGCAATTTGGCTGGCTGGTTGAACCAGCCTCACCGATTTATTTGTGAAAATGCCTTCTTCCTTCACAAACTAAACCTTCGATCTGGTCATAGTCTTTAGACCGGTGACAAGTCATGATTGGAGTATCTCTCCTCTCTCCTCTCTCCTCTCTCCTCTCTCACTCAAGGAGAGAGAGAGAGGCTCAAGCCAGGCCTTTATTGTGAGACTCGGCCCATCACCATGCTCTCCTCTACCCCCCTCCCTCCACCTCACACTCGTCCAAGTTAGGGCTTATTCCCTCTCTACCTCTCTCTCACTCTCCTCTCCCTGCTTATCTCCCTATCTCCCTCTCCTATAGGCACAAGGTGCCCATAGTCCTAACTTTGCCTAGGTGTTGGGACAACTCTATGTGCATCGATCGCATGTCCCATGAAAACTATAGTGAAAGCCTCATAGAGTTGTGATTTCTTTTTGAAATATCCTTCTAAATCACAACTCTATGAGGCTTTCACTATAGTTTTCATGGGACAACTCTTCAAAATAATTAAATAAATAATCACTACAATAACCCACAAATATAATACTTGATCACCGTAGGTATATCTAGCAAATAATCTATGAATATTCTAGATTGTTATAGTAGTGGAAGACAAATGCCTTATAGGTAGATTATTTGTCTTCTTACTATTTGTTGTAAGTTGGCATATAAGCTTGAAGGGTTGTCTTTAAGCACGACTGGAGGGTAAAAAAATATTTTGAATTCTCCTATCGAGAATATTTCTTCAATCAATACACAACTAGTTAACGAAGTCTCTTTCTCTTCCTCTTTAAAAGCATTGGACATAAATCACAAAAGTAAAGGAAGAGTGTATGAAAGAATAAATATGATTATTGAGGATTAATTCTTTCCTCTAGAGATCAATAGTATTTATAAATAAATTAGGTAAAAATTATTCAAAGATATCCTCAGATCTCTAACAACTAGACTAACATAAAATGTGATTAGAGTCAAAGCTTAAGTGAATCCAATACATGTCTTTATGCTATTTCAAATACCTTCTAAAAAAATAACATGTAGGTCCTTTACGACTTAACATTTATATTCGATATCAGTCCGTTCATGTAGACTTGATAGAAATTTGATAACTCTATTGTGAACTCGACATAACATATCTTACAGAAGTAACAATTTCTCATATAAATGAAATTCAAGTTTAGTCAAATAGATATGCGATGTAAGTATATATCATGAACTTCAATCTCACTATTTAAATCATAACTTCTTTGTCGAAATTGACTTCTACAATTTTAAACATATATTTAATATATATTTGAAAAATCATTTTTAATGAATTTGACATTAGACTGATAATTTAATTGAATCGATATTTAAATCATCAGAAAATTCATAAATTAAAATAATGCATATGTAGATGTCTGAATGAGCTTTCATACCAATATTTTACTTTACTTAAACTTCTTGATGTGCTTGGTGAAATCATTACTTATTTAACTGTCATGGTTTCTACAAATAATAATATTTTGACATAGCGACATAAAATATATTATATTTTTCATGATATTATGTTTTATATACTTAAATTCACATCATGAGATGTTCACTCATTACTTAGTGTATCAATTGCATACTTGATATCATCATATTCATGCTTCATATGTAAAATGTCAAATTACATCATAATTCATATTCTATATCTATTTATGACACATTTAATATTCACCCACGCTTAAATATTGTTGAAGCATAATTTGTTCAATATGATTATTCTTAATTAACCTTAATTGATTTTGTTATCATCAAAACATGATGCCTTCATGGCTTCAACAAAAAATAATACCTTTTTGAGCTTTATAGTTAAATATCATTCATCAATTCTCTAATTTTCTATCATTCGTATACATCCCACTTCTCAATAAAAGATAAAAGCATCAATGTATTAATGTCATCATTGAAGATCATGGGTTCATAAGTCAACTACTTGAATATCAAATTTTACTTACTGATGTTGTATGCAATAGATGCACCTTTTATCGCAGTTAAGACAAAAAAAACCTCATAAATATCACCTTGTTGGATGATGATGGCTTATTGTCCATATTTAATTGATTTATCTTTAACCATGATGCAGCCTTTACACATAACAAAGATTTATGGCATTTATTTTTTTCATATAAGTAATTTTCTATTTGTATTTTCTAACATCCAAACTCCTTCTCATCCCATTTCTTAGTTATGACTTCCCCTTCATTAATTACCATTGTTCCTACTCTTTCTCTTACAACGTAGCTTATCAACAAAGAGAAATCTCAACCCAAATGTCTCAAATCAAGGCTTTAATACCAATTTAAGGAAAAGAAAAATAGTTCTTGTGCTATCTGTTGCATCAATAGAAGAATAACAAGGAAATAGAGTAATCAAGTGATCTCACACATCCACGAAACATAACTTTTTTTTTGCCTCTTTTGCTTTCCTATTTTCCTCATAATATAAAGTAGAGTCCACTCCCTTTGAAGCCAAAGGAGAAGAGGTTGTGAGCACTCCTTTGTCTCTTTGATTAGGTCCTCCCATCCCAAACCTAATCAAGTTATTATCTACCAAAAACACCTTGAAGTCAAGCCATGCATGGCTGGATTCCCAACTTCTTATCCCAACACCAGCTCACCAAAAAATCAATGTTCACAAAGTAGAAGCTAAGATACCACTTCTTGAGGATGAACACATTGAGATATGGATTAATTGATAAGTGGAACTATGATTTTAATAATTTTTAGTTATTAATATAAAATCCTGAAATAAATAATATATCATATAAAGAGAATAGGAGATTAATGTTCTAAATGATATTAAAGAATTTAGATTATTTTAGCAAGGAACTAAGGTCAAGTATATAAGAAATGTGTTATTTTATGTCAAGTTCTCATTAGGGATATGACTATTAAAGTGTGTCAACTAAAAATAATAAAAAGTGTGTCAAGTTAATATGTGATCATCTCATATGTAAGTCATAATGTCTGAGCTTTCAGTATTAAATGGGTATAATAAAAAAACATATCGAGCAACCAATATGAAAGCTTTTGACTGAGGAGTTGAATTAAGTAAATTAAGGAAAAAATGATCCAATTGTTTATTTGTTATTCATTTTATAAGATTAATGATTTAATGTAGAAGTAAAGTAGTATAAAAAGTTGACATTTTTTATTAAAATAATTCTTGTCTCAGAAAATATGTCACATATAACTACGTTGGAAGAATCAATAGAAAGTTGATTCAAAGGAGAATCTAGAACTAAAACTGTTGAGAAAAGTTTGAACTGTGGAAAGAGTTACAAATTTTTTAATTCTTCACCATTGCTTTTCAGCATTTCCTAGGATCCACATTTGGTCTGTTAAAGACCCTTGAACTCGACTATTTTACCCAATAAGGGGCCAAAAGAGGCACTTTAGCCTACCTATAAATAGGCACTTTCACTCAAATTAGTAAAGAAAGAAAAATATGAATTTTAGATAACTGCTGTTACTCCAACAGTCCTCTTCTCCTTGACTCTTTCAATTCTCTAAGAATCAACGACACGATTTGATGAAATCAAAGGAGTTGTGGAAATCTTTTCAATCCTCAAGAGGTTCCTCCTTCGGCCTAACATATTTTAACACCTTCAACAATTCTTACTCCACAAAAATGAGATTTAAACGATCTGAGAATTTTTCTTTTATTTATACCTTGACCTATAGTGGGTGGTAAACTTGCTCCATCAATCTAACTTTTGTGCCGAATTAAAGTTGTTTTCAGTACATTTAGGTGAAGGCTATTTTAAGTGTAGCTTATAGTATAGATATATAGATTTGAAGAGTCAATGGTGTCAGGGGAAGCTAAGCCCATAGGACAGCCGTAAATGTGCAAACTCGAGATATAGGAAAACAGGTGTAGAGATAAACATGGGAGGATTAGACATACAAGATTTAGAGATTTCTCCTAAGTTATAATCACCAGCACACTAGCAAGATATGGTCACGCCAAATTCTTACGGATGAAAGAAACCCACGCCCCGAGCAGGACATTTGTTCCGTGGACACTCTCCCCGTTGCGAGAGAGAGAGAGAGAGAGAGAGAGAGAGAGAGAGTTTCTCGGGGACTCGGCGCAGAATTCGGTTATAAATTACGCGCGGGGAGTATTTTTTCCGGGTGAAATTCTGATGGACAAACACGGCCTCCGCCTAACTGCAGTTTCGTTCGGGTTTAGCTTGAGTAAAAAATGATGCCTAATAGGACACCCAACTGCGGCGTATTTCTCAGCATTTTTATCCCATAAACTGTGCTCGGTCCGATCGAGAGTACCCCGAGGCGTGGTTCTATGGACCTGTTAGGAGCAGTGCGCGCGGGCTATCTTTTGTGACAAATATCAGGATTCTGTACAATTCAACTAGCGAGTCTGATTCATGAGACGTTCAGAGGGTACAGTGGTTACCAATTTACACGATGTGTGAATCGCACACCGAAGTCAGGACTATAACGAAATGAATGAATTCTCATCACGCTGTACGGAGTATAATGAATGAATTTGTTTCTTCCATCCTCCGGGACGAATGGAAGCGCCGTCAGGAGGAGCACGTCGACGGGACGACGGTGCCGCATTTAGACAAGTTGACGTTGCGGCAGAAGCTCTTGGCAGATGCTCCGCTCGCCGTGACGAGGTGGACGTCCTGGAGCGTTATCCCTCGGCAGGGGACGGTGCGGCTGCAGTCGAAGTCCACGGCCACCGCGGTGGCGCTCGTCCCCCGCACGTTCTTGAAGGTCACTCCGCTCACGGCGACGGCGGATTTCTGTGTTGGAAAAGGCGAGCAGAAGATTAGCGTGAGGAACTCAGCAAAAAAGTCGTGAGTAACTAAACATAGGGAGAGAGCGAGAGAGTGAGAGAGAGAAAGAGAGAGGATGCAGAAGAGATGCAAACGGTGGGTGCTGGCATACTGTACCTGTTCGCTGCAGGGCTTGGAGGAGTCGCAGTAGTTCTGGTCGATGATTATGGGGTTCTTCACGTTGTCCATGACGATGTTCCTGAAAATGATGTTTCTGGCGTACCCTTTTCCACCCTGAACGGGAAGAACCCATCGACGGTCAGTTCACGGAGCGCGAGAGAATTCGGGATGGGGAGTCCGTCAGATGGCGTTACCTGCCAGGTCTTGATCCGGACTCCGTTGGTGGTTCCCTCGAGCCGCGCCGTGTCGACCAAGACGTCGGAGACGGTGTGTTCCGCACCGTTGGCTCCAAGGCTCCCGATACTGCCAGCGTCGTGGAGATGCGTCAGTCAGCAGGGAGAGTGGAGAAGATAGAGAGGAAGAAGGAGGGACGAGAGGAGGAGGCCAGCAGCAGATCACAGCGCATCGGGGGTAGACGTGTGCACCTGATTCCGTGGCCCGGTCCGCAGACGATATTGGTGGCCGTAATGGAGCGCGACCCGCTGACGATGGAGATGCAGTCGTCACCTGCAGGGATGAATTGAAAGCAAAGTCACGACCCGCAGTCTTCCCGCTTCCCGGAGTGAATAGGCCAAGGAAGAGGAGGCGGAGGGTGGACCTGTCCTGATGACGGAGTCGCTGATCTTAACGTCGGTGCTGCCGGAGACGTGGATTCCGTCGGTGTTGGGACTGCTCCCGGGGGCGGAGATCGTCAGTCGGGAGATCCGGACGTTGGCGCACTTTGAGAAGGTGACGTGCATCTGCTGGCTGTCCTTGAACTTCAGATCGTTTACGGTCACGCCGCGACAGGATTGGAACGTTAGCGCCTGCCAGTCAGCTCACAAGTCAGCTCGCACGAACATCGGAATCCACGAACGGAACGAGTCGATTCTGGTCCAGAACGTACCGTGGGTGCACCCTTGCACGGCTATAGCGTCGCACCGAAGAGAGATCAAAAGGCGAGTCAGTCGGCGGGTCGAGATGAACGAACCCAAGGACAAAGGGTTTCCGCTGTCAGTGCCATGGACTGAACGAGCGGGGAGAGTAAAAGGGTTCCTACCTGTGAGGAGTCGACCTTGCAGGAGACCTTCCACCACACCTGGCCGCTGCCGTCGATGGTTCCGCCGCCCTCCACCCTGAGGCCGTCGACCTTGTCGAACATCATCCATAGCCTGCGGTCCGCTCCGTCCCAGTCGGACATCCTTCCGGAGGCAAGTATCGTTCCCTTGATCTGCGGGTGACAGTCGAAAGGCAGAGCGAGTGTAAGGAAGCGCGCCGCAGTAAGATTTCGGTGCGAGCGGAGCTACGGGGAAGGTTGTTGTGTCTCACCGCTACGGTGATTGCGGACTTGCAGGGACCGGAGAAGGTGATGGGCTTGAGCCGGTAGGCCTTTCCCTCGGGCACAAGCATGGTGACAGGCGCGGAGGAAGAGCAAGCCGCCTTCCAGGCAGCGGCGAACGCCTGCAGACAGCACAATCAACGGGCGGGTATCAGAACGCTTAGAAGGAGTTTCCCTTCAGCGACGAAACAGACTGTTGAAGGGCCTACTACCTTGGTGTCGTCCGACGATCCGTCGCCTCGTGCACCGAAATCCTTCACGGTCACCACCGTGCTAGCACTCCCCAGCGTAGACCGCCTCCGATCTTTGGCCGTCCCCGGAGACAGTTTTCTCACCGCCGAGGAGTCGGTGATGTCGGGACCGCTAGGGATGGAGGACCTGCCGGAGAACGTCTGTTCCTGCTGAGAATCGCCCGGATGAAGGAGGAGCAGGAGGGCGAGGACGACGATAAGCTTTTGCGCGCCCATCTGCGTCGCCAACGCTCAAGAGGGGTGTGCGTGTGTTGAAGTGGATTGGGTCGAGAGACGGATACAGACCGAGAGGTATGTCTGCAGAAGTACGGTTGAAGACTCGATTTTGCTGTGGGAGATAGCTGAAGCTCGGCACGGGTTATATAGAGTGACGGAGAGAGAGACGGAGCTTGGGCGTCCGAGGAAAGAAGTTTCCGCATCAACGTTTGCGGTTTTCGGGCATGTCCGTGGGATATGGACGGAGAGATGGTAGTGGGACAGACGGAAGGGTCGCCTCGCCGCCGCTGGCCTGTCCCGCTTCCTTTCTCTTTTTGCCCCGTGCTGGCGTCTTTGTTGCCCGACTTTGGCGCCTTCGTTCGTGTGATCACCCTACGACGAGCCCTCCTGGAGATTGCCAGGGCCGTTAATACCGGGTGCTGGAACCGTCCCATTGGTCAGCTTGTCCCACCGAGCGGGACTCCCCCTCTGATTGCTCGGTCAGCTTTCTTGCTCCCGGATATCCGTCAGCTCATCTCTCTATCTCCCGGCTTCCGTCAAACGTGAAAGATTTAAAACG
>CM046529.1:940477-1147279 GCA_024713555.1 Spirodela polyrhiza | reverse complement strand
CATTGCCTCCCTCATGCAAGAATCAGGGCTTTCGTCCACATCAAGTTGTACAATAGCGGCTGGTTAACGAACACCTATTTCATGTTTCTAGTTTAGAGTGTTTTTGTAGATTGTGGTTGGATTAGGTTTGGGATGGGAGGACACAAGCCAGAGAGACAAGAGGGTCATTGCCCCCTGAGCCGCTTTGGCTTCAAAGGGAATGGACTATACCTAGTGTCGTCAGGAAAAGAGAAAAAAAAGAGAGAAAAGAAAGGAAGGGGAAGTCAAGAAGGTGGAAAGGGAATCTACCAGGGGTCTAATCAGAGGGAAAACCACCCTTTCTACCCCTCTCTCTAGAGGAAAAAGAAGAAGAGTTGTGCACAGTGGATGTGACAGAGCTCTCAAAACTGCATAAACCCCTGGTTTGTTGATTTCTTCTTGTTTTCTCTCCTCTTCTAGCCCCTTTTCCTCCATTCTATTAGCCCCTTTTCCCTTGCTGGAAAAAGAAACCTAAGAATTGTTCTTCTTCTCCCAGGCAGTTGGCATTGAAGCCCTGGTTTGAGCCATTAGGGTTGAGATTTCTCTTCGTTGAGAAGCTCTATTATAAGAGAGTTAGAACAACGATGGCTAATGAAGGGAAAGCCAAAATTAAGAAATGTGGTGGAAAGAAGTTTGGATTTTAGAAAATTCAAACAGATGATGACTTATATCAAAATAAACCCAATCAATCTTCGTTCTCGGTGAAGGCCATAGTATGATTAAAAAATTTTCTATGAACTATGTACAATAAGCCATCAGCATCAACCAAGGCAAATTTTAAGCGGTATATTTTCATTTGAAAAACTACACAAGGTACGTTTACTGCAGACAACATCATTTGATAATTAGTAAACTGAGTTATGTAAATATTATTATTGATGATTACATTGGGAGATTGAACTTGTTGCCTTCTGTTGAAGAGTTGGATGTATACAAGTGACAAAAAATAAAGAATCCAGGAATGACGATCTACTAGGAAGTTTAGGAATGTATTATTTCCTAGAACATATAATAGACCTTGTCTCTAGAATTCAGAGCATGTGATTTCAGGTTCTTCACTCCTTCAGCTTAACTTCATATATCCGACCAGCAATCGGTCTCTCTTACTGTCCTTCCAGGAGAAATTCAGTTGTGATTTCCTTTGCTACTCTAACAAGAATAGTCAATCCCCAAGAATTGCTTCTCTGCAGCTCATCTCCTTTGCGATACCTATGAAGAACAACGAAATCTATCGTACAGGAGTGTAGGAAACATAGGTCTGATTGGAATACCCTAACTAGGCCACATTTTGGAGATTCCCGCTCCTCTGATATTCGGCCAAAAGATAGGCCGCTAAGTCTTGAATAGTATGTTCCATTTGAGTGCAGTTGAGGTAAAAGCCACATCTCAACATCTTTCCTGTCTGACGGTTAGGGTGTTACGCTGTGTATTGTCAATGGTTCTACAAGTTAAAGAAAACTAAAATTAAACAGATTTTTTCATCTGATTCTAAGCAAAAATGTTCACAAAGCGGAACACGAACCGATTTCAGTCGGGTTCTTATTGAGCGTAGCGAAACCAAGGTTTATGAAAAAGTCCGCTAAGTTTCTATGGTGTTCTCACTTCGTCGGTCAACAGTGGAAGGCTCCGCGCATAAAGGAGAAACATCCACTGCTACTTTAATGTCAAAGGGAAAGGGAAAACATATTGCAGGGAAAGTGGACAGCCGTCCGCACATCCGGGAAAATCAGGGAGCTTAGAAAATCTGCTGCGGCCGCAGATGGACACTACCCCGCCACTGATGCATGCATATTTCAATGAGTCCGGAGTGCATAAATCCGCCGGCGGCATTCTCCCAGCCTCCACGGAGGTTGCCACGTGCAAACGGAGCGAAGAGTATTGAAAACGTTTTAAATCTTTCACGTTTGACGGAAGCCGGGAGATAGAGCTGAGCTGACGGATATCCGAGAGCAAGAAAGCTGACCGAGCAATCAGAGGGGGAGTCCCGCTCGGTGGGACAAGCTGACCAAGGGGACGGTTCCAGCACCCGGTATTAACGGCCCTAGCAATCTTCAGGAGGGCTCGTCGTAGGGTGATCACACGAACGAAGGCGCCAAATTCGGCGAACGAAGACGCCAGCACGGGGCAAAAAACAGAAAGCGGGACAGGCCGGCGGCGGCGAGGCGACCCTTCCGTCTATCCCACTACCATCTCTCCGTCCATATCCCACGGACATGCTGGAAAACCGTAAACGTTGACGCGGAAGCTTCTTTCCTCGGACGACCAAGCCCCGTCTCGCTCTCCGTCGCTCTATATAACCCGTGCCGAGCTATCAGCTATCTCCCACAGCAAAAACGAGTCTTCAACCGTCCTTCTGCAGACCAACCTCTCGGTCTGTCCCCGTCTCCTTATCCGTCTCTCGACCCAATCAACTTCGACAGACGCACACCCCTCTTGAGAGTTGGCGACGCAGATGGGCGCGCAAAAGCTTATCGTCGTCCTCGCCCTCCTGCTCCTCCTTCGTCCGGGCGATTCTCAGCAGGAACAGACGTTCTCCGGCAGGTCCTCCTCCTTCCCTAGCGGTCCCGAAATCACCGACTCCTCGGCGGTGAGAAAACTGTCTCCGGGGGCGGCCAAAGATCGGAGGCGGTCTACGCTGGGGAGTGCAAGCACGGTGGTGACCGTGAAGGATTTCGGTGCACGAGGCGACGGATCGTCGGACGACACCAAGGTAGTAGGCCCTTCAACAATCTGTTCCGTCGCTGAAGGGAAACTCCTTCTAAGCGTTCTGAGACCCGCCCGTTGATTGTGTTGTCTGCAGGCGTTCGCCGCTGCCTGGGAGGCGGCTTGCTCTTCCTCCGCGCCTGTCACCATGCTTGTGCCCGAGGGAAAGGTCTACCGGCTCAAGCCCATCACCTTCTCCGGTCCCTGCAAGTCCGCAATCACCGTAGCGGTGAGACACAACAACCTTCCCCGTAGCTCCGCTCGCACCGAAATCTTACTGCGGCGCGCTTCCTTAAACTCGCTCTGCCTTTCGACTGTCACCCGCAGATCAAGGGAACGATACTTGCCTCCGGAAGGATGTCCGACTGGGACGGAGCGGACCGCAGGCTATGGATGATGTTCGACAAGGTCGACGGCCTCAGGGTGGAGGGCGGCGGAACCATCGACGGCAGCGGCCAGGTGTGGTGGAAGGTCTCCTGCAAGGTCGACTCCTCACAGGTAGGAACCCTTTTACTCTCCCCGCTCGTTCAGTCCATGGCACTGACAGCGGAAACGCTTTCTGTCCTTGGGTTCGTTCATCTCGACCCGCCGACTGACTCGCCTTTTGATCTCTCTTCGGTGCGACGCTACAGCCGTGCAAGGGTGCACCCACGGTACGTTCTGGACCAGAATCGACTCGTTCCGTTCGTGGATTCCGATGTTCGTGCGAGCTGACTTGTGAGCTGACTGGCAGGCGCTAACGTTCCAATCCTGTCGCGGCTTGACCGTAAACGATCTGAAGTTCAAGGACAGCCAGCAGATGCACGTCACCTTCTCAAAGTGCGCCAACGTCCGGATCTCCCGACTGACGATCTCCTCCCCCGGGAGCAGTCCCAACACCGACGGAATCCACGTCTCCGGCAGCACCGACGTTAAGATCAGCGACTCCGTCATCAGGACAGGTCCACCCTCCGCCTCCTCTTCCTTGGCCTATTCACTCCGGGAAGCGGGAAGACTGCGGGTCGTGACTTCGCTTTCAATTCATCCCTGCAGGTGACGACTGCATCTCCATCGTCAGCGGGTCGCGCTCCATTACGGCCACCAATATCGTCTGCGGACCGGGCCACGGAATCAGGTGCACACGTCTACCCGCGATGCGCTGTGATCTGCTGCTGGCCTCCTCCTCTCGTCCCTCCTTCCTCTCTATCTTCTCCACTCTCCCCGCTGACTGACGCATCTCCACGACGCTGGCAGTATCGGGAGCCTTGGAGCCAACGGTGCGGAACACACCGTCTCCGACGTCTTGGTCGACACGGCGCGGCTCGAGGGAACCACCAACGGAGTCCGGATCAAGACCTGGCAGGTAACGCCATCTGACGGACTTCCCATCCCGAATTCTCTCGCGCTCCGTGAACTGACCGTCGATCGGTTCTTCCCGTTCAGGGTGGAAAAGGGTACGCCAGAAACATCATTTTCAGGAACATCGTCATGGACAACGTGAAGAACCCCATAATCATCGACCAGAACTACTGCGACTCCTCCAAGCCCTGCAGCGAACAGGTGCAGTATGCCAGCACTCACCCTTTGCATCTCTTCTGCATCCTCTCTCTCTCTCTCTCTCTCTCTCTCTCTCTTTCTCTCTCTCTCTCTCACTCACTCTCTCCCTCTTTCGCTATGTTTAGTTACTCACGACTTTCTGCTGAGTTCCTCACGCTAATCTTCTGCTCGCCTTTTCCAACACAGAAATCCGCCGTCGCCGTGAGCGGAGTGACCTTCAAGATCGTGCGGGGGACGAGCGCCACCGCGGTGGCCATGGACTTCGACTGCAGCCGCACCGTCCCCTGCCGAGGGATAACGCTCCAGGACGTCCACCTCGTCACGGCGAGCGGAGCATCTGCCAAGAGCTTCTGCCGCAACGTCAACTTGTCTAAATACGGCACCGTCGTCCCGTCGACGTGCTCCTCCTGACGACGCCTCCATCCGTCCCGGAGGAGGGAAGAAACAGATTCATTCATTATACTCCGTACAGCTTGATGACAATTCATTCATTTCGTTATAATCCTGACCTCGGTGTGCGATTGTCACATCGTGTAAATTTGTAGGCACTGTATCCTCTGAACGTCTCATGAATCAGACTCGATAGTTGAATTGTATCGAAGCCTTATATTTGTCACAAAAGATAGCCCGTGCGCACTGCTCCTAACAGGTCCATAGAAGCACACCTCTTCGTACTTGCGATGGGTGGAGACAGGAGAGAGAGATTGAAACAGAGTGGGACCGAGGTGTTCATCTTCGGAAATGGACTCGCCCCCGTGTGTCCCATCATCCAAAATCCCGTCCGCCTGGACCCCTTCATCTAAATTCTAGACTGGTAGTGGCCCATGTAAAGCTGTAGTCCTGAATATTGATTTGTCTGTCTTCTTCTCACTCTGTCTCTCCTCGAAGTCGCTTTAAACAGAGATTATAAGTAAATGCTCGTCCCGTCCTCACAATATAAGAAAATTTGCCGTTTTCATCAGACGGCAGCCGACAGTTGCGATTCCGCATTCGAATGCCGTTTCCACTTAAAGTTTCGAGACCTGTACTCTTATTCAGCAGATTTTACTTCTGCAACTAAACTCGAATGAAACCTGGCCTAAACGCAGGTCGAGTTCCCGCATCAGAAGGTCACCCGGAAAAAATTTCTCGCGCGTAATATGAAACCAGAGTCTGCTCAGAGGCCCACATAGTTTTGATAACTTGGTTTCATCTCGGTCGGCCACATCCCCGCCGGCCTAGAACGATCATAACTCAAGAGAAGAAGTGTTTAACCGCACACAAAGAACTACGGCGGGAGAAACGGTAAGAGTCCGGGCACACGGGAGACAGCTTCTCGAGTCGGAATGAAAACCGCCCGAGCCGTTTGCCGCGGTGTTGAATGCGCGACTTCTCCAGCCTTCGTCCACTGCGCAACATCCCCAAAGTCTCTCTCAGAGCGAGGAGAAGAAGATGAAGAGGATATGTATGTTGACAATAACTCACGTCCAACACCATAGAAAGAGATAAAACGGCGTTCCGGGAGGCGTTTCGCAAACCAAGGATACAGGAGTCCCATTCGGCCACGTTTATCAGGCAGTTTATTTGACAGCACGTGTAAAACAAGAGTAAGAGGGCTCAACATAGGCAAGGGCGGTTGAAACACCCGGGTCCAGAGGCGTCCACCATGTCAGGTGATTCAACGCCCAATTCCACACGCGTTCCGTCTCGTCATTTCGTGCATCTTGTCGTAGCGGCCAGACAGAGTGGGGTTCTCTGTGTACCTTGGGCAAAGCTTGAACTAAATCTTGCAAGTACTATCAGATTATATCTTGAAGATCATGTTTTGTATCATTTTTTAGATGAAGAATCACCTTCTAGAATTTAGAAGAAATTACAGAGTCTATTTATGTCAAAATTGATGATGAGTAAATGATTTCTTAAAAGGACATTATATGAACTAAAGATGGCTAAAGGTGCTAATCTTGTAGGACATAGATTATTTTAATCAGATCGTAAGTGATTTATTGAGACTAGGTGTGAATTATAAAGATGAAGACAAGGTTGTATATCTTCTTAATTATCTCCCCAGTTCCTATGAGCACTTAGTTACAACAATGTTATATGGAAAGGAAATAATAAAATATGAAGAGATAATATCAACCTTGTTATAATATTATTAGAGAATAGTCAATTCTGATGATGTGAAAGGTGAAAGATTAATGATAAAGGTAGGAAAAAAAAGAAGAAGATCAAAGAAAGGATGAAAGTTTTATGGAGAGCAGAAAATCATACTCTAGATTAAAATCTAGAGTTGATTGGTTTAAAAATAAAAAATTTTACAAGTGGAGTAGAAAGGGCATTTAGGAAAGATTTCCCTAAGAGAAACCAAGTGAAGAGTACTAAAAGTGACTTTTCATATTTAACAAATTTTGCAATGAGAGAAATTGAAAAATGTAGTGATCAAATGATTTCTATTGAAGACTCTTGGATTCTTGACAAAAGTAATTCATATCATGTGTCTGAATGGTGACTGGTTTGAATTGTGCAGTATAAGCTATTATTATAGGCAATGACTCTTCATACAAGATCATTGGTATTAGTACCATTAAATTTAGGTTGTTTGATGGAATGGTGAGAACATTGGGGAATGTAGGGCATATCCTTAATCTCAAGAATAATATAATCATTTTGAGAACATTAGATGAAAATGATTTCTCTTAGGAAAGGGAATATATAATTTTGAAAATAAAACCAAACACAAAGGAAAAAATGAAAATATTATTTTAATTTGATTTAAGTTTCAAGGATTTTGAAACAAATAACATCATCAAGGTTGAGTTCGAGATGAAGCTTCTTGAAGGCTAATTGATATATTTGCGAAGGAGGAGATTTTTGAGATATGGCATAATATCTCAACAATATGAGTTTAGAACTAGCCTAAAACTAAGTAATGTGAAGTCTTATGTTAGGTGTCTCTTTTGGCCCATGTAGAGGGGCAAGTGTGTAACTCTCTCATAAGAGTAAAGAGAAGGTATAAAATAGGTTCATTTTTAGTTTTATGAGAGAATGAAATGATTATAGAATGCCCTTGAGAATTTGGATTTACTCTCTTCCTTACATTCTTCATCTAGAGATGTTTCTCCCTCTTGTTACTATTTGCCTGATTCTCTTATGTTGTATAGTATTTGTGGAGGACTATGGCAAGAAGACTATAGTAGTGGTTATATAGTAAAATAAAGGAAACGAAGGGAGTTTGTGGTAGCTGTTCTTAAAGGTTATTGAACAACGAATATGTTGGTATTGTCAAGAATAGTCAAATAAATTATCTAGTAGATCTTTATAAGATCTTGACTATTTAATTGTCATGATCCTAAAACAACATCTGATTGTTTGATTGTCAAGATGCTAAAATTTTATTCTTCTATTCATCTGAAGTAACCTCCCTATGGTGTCTCTTTGTCTCGTCTTAGTTGTAGTTTCGCTCATTCTCTCCTCTATTGACTTCAACCAACTTGTTATGTCTTCCAAATGATGTGGTCTTCACACAAAGGAATGATTTATGGTATTTATTCTTTTGATATAAGTAATTCTCTATTTGCATTTTCTAACATCCAAACTCCTTCCCAACCCATTTCTTAGTCATGGCTTTCCCTTCATTAATTGGCATTGTTCCTACTCTTTCTCTTACAATGTAGCTTATTAACAAAGAGAAATCTCATCGCAAATGACTAACATCAAGGTTTTAATGCCAATTTTTAAGGAAAAGGAGAATAACTCTTGTGCTCTCTGTTACAACAATAGAAGAATAACAAAGGAAATAGAGTAATCAAGTGATCTCACACATCCACTGAACACAACTCTTCTTTTGCCTTCTTTTTTTTGTCTTTTCCTGACAATACAAAATAGAGTTCACTCCCTTTGAAGCCAAAGGAGATAAGGCCACAAGCACTATTTATCTCTTTGATTAGGACCTCCCATTCCAAACCTAATCAAGTTGTTATCTACGAAAAGCACCTTGAAGTCAAGCCATGCATGGTTCGATTCCCCACTTTTTCTCTCAAAACCAGCTCACCAAAAAATAAATGTTCAAAAACCAGCAGCTAAGATATAACTTGCTGAGGATGAACATATTAAGTTATGAATTAATTGATGTGGAATTATGATTTTGATGATTTTAGTTATTAATATCAAACCCTGAAATAATAATATATGATGCAAAACGAATAGGAGATTGATGCATTAAATAATATTAAATATTTAGACTATTTTAACAGGGAATTAAGGTCAAGTATATAAGAAATGTCTTATTCTACTTCAAATTCTCATTAGGGATATGACTATTAAAGTGTGTGGACATATAAAGCTAATAAAAAGGTCAAGTTAATATGTGATCATCTGATATGTAGGTCCTAATGTATGAATTTTCTGTATTAAATGGGTATAATAAAAAAAATACTGAGTAACTGGTACTAATGTTTTTAACTGAGTTGATTAAGTAAATTTAGGAAAAAATGATCTAGTTGTTTGTTTGTTATTCATTTTACAAGATTAGTGATTTAATCTATTAATGTAGAAGTAAAGTAGTATGAAAACTTGACATTTTTTATTAAAATAATTTATTTTCTCAGAAAATATGTCACATATATACACGTTGGAAGAATCAATAGAAAGTTAATTCAAACGGAAATCTACATCTAAAACTGTTCAAAAAATTTGTACTGTGGAAAGAGCAATGAATTTTTTCATTCTTTACCGTTGCTCTTTCAACATTTCCTAAGATCCACATGTGGTCTATTAAGGACCCTTGAACTTCACTATTTTAGCCCATAAGGGGCCAAAGAGGGCACTTTAGCCTACCTATAAATAAGCACTTTCGCTCAAATTAGTGAAGAGAGAAAAATATGAACTTTTGATGGCTGCTGTTACTCCAATCCTCTTCTTCTTGACTCTTTCAATTCTCTAAGAATCAATGACATGATTTGATGAAATCAAAAGAGTTGTGGAAATCTTTTCAATCCTCAAGAGGTTCCTCCTTCGGCCTAGCATATTTTAACACCTTCAACAATTCTTAGTGCACAAAAATGAGATTTGAACTCTATGATAAATTTATTTTTTATTTATACCTTGATCTATAGTGTGCTGAGATGTGTTGTGGTAAACTTGCTCCATCGGTCTTACTTTTCTGCTGAATTAAATTTGTTTTCGGTACAGTTAGGTGAAGGCTATTATAAGTGTAGCTTATGGTATAGATATATAGATTTGAAGAGTCAGTGGTGTAAGGGGAAGCTAAGCCTATAAGACAGCTGTAAATGTGCAAACTCGAGATACAAGATAACAGATGTAGAGATAAGCATGGGAGCATTAGACACAAGATTTAAAGATTTCTCCTAAGTTATAATCATCAGCACACTAACAAGATATGGTTAGGGCAAATTCTTAAGGATGAAAGAAACCCACGCCCTGAGCCGGACATTTGCTCCGAGGACACTCTACCCGTTGTGACCTCAGTGCGAACCAATCGTGGCGTTAAACATGGTGTTCACCGGAGAGCCCATCAGAGCCGATTACATCATTCAGTGAAAGCTTCTTCTCGCGACGTATTTCTTTCTGGGCGGTTGAAAGCTTCTTCTTTTGAGTTACGCTCCTTCTACGCGGCCGGGGATATGGCCAATCCAGATGGAGCGGGTTCCTGAAGGCCATGAGGGACTCGGAGCAGAATTCCGTTATGCATTACGCGCGGGGAATATTTTCCGGGTGACTTTCTGATGGACAAACACGGCCACCGTTTAAGCTCGGTCCCGTTCGGGTTTATCTTGAGTAAAAAAAGATGCCTAATAAGAGTCCCAAGTGCGGCGTTTTCTCAGCATTTTTATCTGATAAAACTGTGATGGGTCCGATCGGGAGTACGGAGAGATGCGGTTCAATGGATCTGTTAGGATCAGTGTGCGCGGGCTATCTTTTGTGACAAATATCAGGCTTCAATACAATTCAACTAGCGAGTCTGATTCACGAGACGTTCAGAGGGTACAGTGGCTACAAATTTACACGATGTGACAATCGCACACCGAGGTCAGGACTATAACGAAATGAATGAATTGTCATCAAGCTGTACGGAGTATAATGAATGAATCTGTTTCTTCTCTCCTCCGGGACGGATGGAGGCGTCGTCAGGAGGAGCACGTCGACGGGACGACGGTGCCGTATTTAGACAAGTTGACGTTGCGGCAGAAGCTCTTGGCAGACGCTCTTAGAACCTCTCTCGTCCCTAAAATAATCCTCTCATTGAAGGACCAGTTATATGATTATTCATACCCTTCTGCACTATATTAAGTTAGCATCTTCAAAACGTTCAAATGGTGATGGGACAAATGTCTAAACATTAACTACGGGGAGTAACAGTTATTTCTCCTTCTCTGTCATATGGGCGATTGTTCTCGTTCTCCTTTTTGCATTGTGGAAGACAATGCGTTGAGCGAGAGAGAGGCAAGAGATGAGGAAACAGGTACCAGATATACGAGGTTAAAGAATCATCTTACGGCTCAACATAGCCCTCACTGTTACAACACAAAATGCTCATACAACACTACAAAGGAGGCTGCTTCTCCCCCTCTTATCATGGGGTTACGAAAAATATATGGGGACGAAATAATTATGCTCTTAGAACCAAATGCTGTAGCACGGCGCGCTGCCCCCTTAGACTACTTACTGGCCGAAGAGCCCATCTGAGCCCATTAGGTCAATCTCCACAAACTTTAACATCAAAAACCTATCACCCTTCTCTGACGGAATGTGTTGGATGGAGAGAAGGAAACTATAGTCATGGACCTTTTCAAGCAGTAAAATGAGGCGAAGAGAACAAGCTAGTAAGAGATAAAGAACAAAAGAAGCAGAAAGGAATAGCAGAAGGGGTGTCTTCAGGCTTCCTTTCGCTCTTTGAAAAACTAAACGCCAATATTTTGCTTTCTTCTCACTGTATAATTGATATCAGGTAACAAATCGTTTATCCTGACTGTACGCCTATGGTTTCTTTTGTGATTGTCGATTATATTATTTGATTCAGTCGCAAGGAGGGGAAAAGTTTCAACTTTTATACCCTAACATTACCCATCAACACTGCCACGGCCTTGTTAAGATGAATTTATTCTGTTATCACTAAGGACTAACTTTGACACTATCTTCAGGCGCACATCTATGGGACGAAGTTGCCGTTCTTGGACAGGTTGATGTTGCGGCAGATGCTCTTCGAGGACACCCCACTCGCCGTCACAAGATTTATATCCTGCAGAACTATACCACGGCAAGGGACGGTGCGGCTGCAATCGAAATCAACAGCCACGGCAGTGGCGCTCGTCCCTCTGACATTCCTGTAGGTCACTCCGCTAATAGCCACGGCTGATTTCTACAAAAATGGAAACAAAAAATAAAGAAAATAGTAGTGAATTGCGCTGGATGGAGGGAAGAGGAAGGGAGAAGAAATGCGTTTAGGTCCGTTTCTTATACCTTTTCACTGCAGGGCTCGGCGGAGTCGCAGTAGTTCTGGTCGATGATTATAGGATTCTTCACGTTGTCCATGACGATGTTCTTAAAGGTAATATTTCTAGCATATCCTTTTCCTCCCTGGAGAAATATATTTGTCAGGTTTCAATGGAAGCAGCAATGGGTACCACTGCCGGAGGTGTTATTACCTGCCAGGTTTTGATGCGGACTCCGTTGGTGGTTCCCTCCAACCTAGCTGTATCTACCAATATATCAGAGACGGTTTCTTCCGCTCCATTGGCTCCTAGGCTTCCAATACTGTCACAGATGTGATAAAATGTCAATGGCTCAACGAGGAAGAGGATATAGATACAGCGAGAAGGCAAACGGAGCGAACGAGAGAGAGAACTACGAATACACCTGAGGGAGAAACAAACCTGATTCCATGTCCTGGTCCACAGATAATATTGGTAGCCGTGACTGCTCGAGAGCCACCGACAATGGAGAGGCAGTCGTCACCTTTTCCAAACAATTTAGAAATAAAAATGATTACAACGCATCAAATTTCGTCTATCTTTTCCCAGAACCAAAACAAAGCTTGATCTTCACAAACAAGATACAACGTTGAGGGCGATATCTAAGCATCATCAATAGTCTAGTTTCTCTTCTCTAACCTGTTCTGATGACAGAGTTACTAATCTTCACGTTAGTACAGCCAGAGACGTGAATTCCATCAGTATTGGGACTGCTCCCTGATGCGGATATATTAAGACTTGAGACATCGACATTGGAACATTGCGAGAAGGTGACGTGCATCTGCTGGCTATCCTTGAACCTCAAATTTTTTACCTTCAAATTATTGCATGATTGAAAAGTCAATGCCTGAAACGAGTCGAAGGGAAAACGTCAAGCCTGAAAGTTAAATTTGTCGACTCGGTAAGTTTCTCCTCTCTATGAGAGAATAGAATACGCCAAACACGGAGTAAGGGGAAACACCGTACCGTCGGCGCAACCTTGCATTCCTGAAACCGGAAAGTCAGACCGATTAGCCGTGAACCCAATGAATGTTATCGATGGTTTTAAGACATGGCCTAAGCTATTCTTACATATGAAGAGTCAACTTTGCACGAGATCTTCCACCACACTTGCCCGTTGCCCTTGATGGTTCCACCGCCTTTCACACTAAGATTTTTAACGCCATTGAAGACTATCCAGTAACTGCGGTCAGTTCCATCCCAATCCGATATTCTGGCTGAAGCTAGCATTGTTCCCTTGATCTATCATTGACGAGGAAATCAAAATCTTATAATAATACTCCACTAATCCTGGGGTAATTAAACAATATTGTGTGTACGTTAATGTAAAATGTTCAGATTACCCATGGATATTGATCTCACCGTGACGATAACTGCAGACTTGCAGGGACCCAAGAAGTACATGGGTTTAAGGAGGTAGGTACTTCCCGCGGGGACGAGCAAGGTAACTGGTGTAGAGGAAGAGCAAGCTGCCTTCCATGCCTTCGTAAACGCCTGAAGACACAATTATAAGAAAAGATTAGCGAAAATAGGAAATGAACAAGAAAGAGAACAAGTTTGAAATTCAAATCTTGTTGCCTAGATTAGCACCATGTTGTCGTACGAGTCTCCGTCACCTCGCGCTCCATAATCCTTAACGTTCACTACTTTACGGATGCTCCTAACTTGATAACCCTTTAGTACAGATCTGGAGGACGATTCCACATATAATTTTCCGTAAATTTGTGAGGGACGATTGACGAGAGCCAGAGCAACAATTAAGAGTAGCCTTTGCAGGCCCATGTGTGAACGTTACACTGGAAGTGTTTGAATGCGTGCCTGGGTGCCTCTGTGTGTGAGAGAGAGAGAGAGGGAGACTAAATGGAGTGAGATTTGGAAATTTGATGGTTTGGTCGAGCAACCAAGTTAATTTTGAGGGCATATAAATAGAGCAAACAATCAAGCCTATCCTCTGTCCAAGAGACGTCCACCACTAATATGGTATTCTTGGCCAGGAAGACCCTCATGTGGCACTCAGGGAGGTCTGAAAATTGTGGACGAGGGGATGATAGTGACTCATACGCAAGGCTTACCTGACCGGTGATACCTCGAGCGAATGCAGCTGGAAGAGGACAGGAAATGTGGCGTTCAGGGAATATGGCTCTGATTGACGCACGATCTGACCTCATCATCATGAAACCCAGTTCCCAACCTGTGCATCGAATAGGATGGAGGCGATGGTGATGAGTTCAGCAAACGCGATTCTTTTATTTATTAAAATTTTATTTTTCCCTAATCTGAAGACATTTATATGCGATATTAGTGGCAAAGATGAATGATTCGAATCATAAATGAACAGAGATCTTTTTCCTAGACTTCTCCTAACGGAAGACTGCAGAATTGTTAAAAGTCCAGGACATGGATGGCCCAGAGGGCCCGAAACTTTCGTTAAAATCGGCGGCGTTTGGTTTGGCGAGGTACGTGTTCTCGACAGGCTGCGTGCGAATAGCCGCCATATGAGACTCTCACTTCTACAGTAATAAATATCTCAGACGTGGTAAACTTCTTTATCGTGAAGTGTTCCACAAGATATCTATGTTGGGCCAAGGCTAGGTTTTAGGTCACCTTGCCCCAAGAAATCAGCTTTTATTAGTCGCTGATGTTGGTCATGTGGACTGTGGCCTCGGTTAGCCGAACATGCTGATTTCTTCAGAGTGTGACCTCGAAATCATATCGCAGAAATTAGTGTAGGCCAGTCTGGGCTAGCCAGGCTTGGGTAGATCTGTCCGGTGGTCCAAGGAGCTGTGAACGCATCCTCTACCGATTTTCCGTCGGATTGCCTCCCCTCTCCCACCCACCCGAGATACCACCCTCCCCTCCACCCCCTCCTGTTCAAAAGCTTCCATGCCATCGCTTCACATTTTCGTGATCATTTAAGGGTTAAGACTTCATACAGTATAAGTTGGCTCATGCAAAGTGAGCCTTGTAGTGTTCGGCCTTCATGCTGGGTCATTTTTCATACGAAGAGAGTTGACCCACTTCTCACAAGAAAGTAAAGTATGTGGGGGATGTTACAATGAGTATGGAATGTAACTTTCAAAATACAGAAGTATCATGTTACCCTTATATGCTATCTTTCTTCTATTGGTATAAAACTCTCCTAAGCAGTTGACTCCCTTTATAAAAACACAGAACCATTCGGTCATACAATCAGCTCTGAAATCACCCCAATATTTTTCGAAGGGTTGTAAAAACATTTCTTTTAACTTCGAAAACATTCTAATAATGTTAAATTACTATTTTTCCGTTTATATACTTTCTCAATATGAAAACTAGATAGACTATAAAACTCACACCTTCCAAATCATTAGTACACTCACGGTATCTAAATCAATCATTATATTGCATCATAATGTCTCTTCTTTATCATCAATATGCAGAGATTTGGGAAGAAGACAACTCAAGTACTGATATATTCTTTAATTTTCCCTAATTTGTGATCTATTTGAACTTAAGCTTATGGAAAAATCAGATAAAAGTGAAGTTAGAGTGAATATGGTAGAAAGTTAAAAATAATTCATTTATAGGGCTTTAGTAGAAAAATAAGAGTCCACTATTGAACACTAATCTAAGAGTACAAAACATGATAACCATCAACTAAACCAAGGAAACGCAAAAACAACAACCATTGTAGATTCAACTTTTCACATAAGTTAAACCAAAATGTAACCCAATAAATGATAAGCACTCATGTTTTGCCTTTCAAAGTTTTTGAGTGTCTAGCATATTGAAAGATTCAACATAGGTTAAAATAATATGTATTTTAATTAATTAACCAAAGACAATGAAAAATTTTATATACATGAAACATAGGAATGCAAAAAACGTTGCATTTTGTATATCTCAATTTAATGCCAAAATATAGGTTTTTATGCCTCTCAAAACATAATCTCCTGTTGTCTCTTGGTAGATAAGAGGAGAAATATTTATGATTTAGATGAGTAACCAAAAGTAAATGGGAATTTGGGCTCTAGTATCATTAACATTAGACATTGATAAAGGGAATTGAGCTATTACTTTTGATATCAATCCAAGGAATGATACTTATGAAGATAAATACATTATAATAATGTTTTGATCAAAACTAGCGTTTTCATAATCAATCTCAATTGATGGAATATTTGATCCTAAGGAAAAAAAACCTGCCCTAGTTTCACTTTTTCTTGTCTATATATTATAATAAATATTTTCAAAACGCTTGTGATATTGCACTTCAAAAATATTCAATAAAGTGTGAGGAGAAAATATAATCGTTAAAAATTTAATTTTTGCCTTGGTAAATCTTTGGTATCTCTAATAATAAAATTTATAATAAATTAAGCCTAATTTTAATCATTACAAAGAGCAATATAGTTTTCATGCTATTGAAGACAGATTCTATAAGCTATCCATCAGAACTGATAAAAAATAAATCCTTATGCATTATAACTACCAAAGTTAGACCATGTAGCTACACTGCATAGGGTTTATAGCTTGTGTTGTGTTTATTGAAGTGTATATATCTTTGATAAACATTTTTCTACTTTTTCAAAGAAGTAATTTTGTATCAAAATGGTGGAAAACATAAAATAAGTACTTTTTTTATTTAGTTGATTACTTTTTATGTTGAAGTTTTCTGTGTTATGGCTAAATTGATTACTTTTTCTAATTGATTCTTCTATACTTTTTGATTAGCTACTAACTCTAACAAATTTTGAGTATTCAAACTCTCAAGTTTATAAAATGATATAAATTAGCCACATGGTGGAAATCTACATGTAATAATATTTAACATGATGCACTCCATCTTCTGTAATTTGGAACGTTATTTATTCTTTTTCACTTTTTGCAAATTATATTTTTCAATATTTTTTATGAGAAATATATTCCTATTTGTCTTTTCCATCATGACT
Organism: Spirodela polyrhiza; assembly: GCA_024713555.1. Lineage (NCBI taxonomy): Eukaryota > Viridiplantae > Streptophyta > Magnoliopsida > Alismatales > Araceae > Spirodela > Spirodela polyrhiza. The sequence goes on along the minus strand of CM046529.1, from coordinate 1,130,619 downwards.
AAAACATGTATGAGAAGTGACCACAATAGAGCTTTTCTTCAACATAAGAGAAAATCTATTTATTGTAATGGTATAAATTTGTAAATCGACTTCTTGGCAGCATAAATACATAGGTATTTTTAATTTCTATGTCTAGACAATTTTCAAGAAGAAAAATATCTTTTTGATGGTTGTATTAATGCTTCTCTTATACCAATAAATTGCCAGACTTTGACAGCCTTAAAATTATGAGAAAAGTCTGTGAATGCGTTATTATTCATTGTAGTATCTGATTGCTGAAAAATCATTTTAGCGCAAATAAAGCCTTAGAGGACAGGATTTCTTCAATTCCATACTATTGGATGAATGGAAAAATTGAAATATTATTCAATGTAAGATTGGTTATGCAATTGAAAATACGGTACTCCTAAGGTCAGCCCGAAAATATGAAATTGATATATACCGTTCGGTCCGCTGAGAAAAAATGGATTTTAAGATGAAGAAACGCACTGCCTTGTCGAGTATCACAACGGGAACACGTTTCTCAAACACAATCAGTCCTTCAAGGGGGGGAACTGGTGCACATCAACAAAGAGAGGCCCTACCGCTTGTATCATACCATGAGGTACATCTACACAGCCTCGTGTCCTGTTTTCTTGATTTTCGAACCCAGTTTGATTTGCGCGGCATCGGCACGTGCCGATCTCATCGGATCCTATTCTCGATGTTGGGGCAAAACCTGAATATATCTCTCTCTCTCGCTCTCACTCTCACTCTCTCTCTCTCTCTCTCGCTCTCTCGCTCTCTCTCTCTCTCTCTCTCTCTCTCTCTCTCTCTCTCTCTCTCTCTCTCTCTCTCTCTCTCTCTCTCTCTCTCTCTCTCTTCTGTCGCTAACACAGGCAACTATAAACTAGGTGGAACGAACGTAAACTCCAAAAAAGCTGGCACTCCTACTCTGGCTGCATGTTGTGTGGCGGAGGAAGAGTTTTCACGATTTAATATCCTCCGCTGACAAAATGGAGATATTCTATCTCACAAGCTCTGTGAAGACGATAGAATCACCAACAAAAATAATGCCATGTAAAGGTGAAAAAGAACCAACACCTGTTTGAAAAACTTGTCCAAGTGATTTCCATCTACGTAAATCCTCTGGATTCCAGGGCATATGGTCTCTAAGGTAGTAGCTCTTTTCATAAATCCAATGAAAGAGTGTCTTACTGACATCAAAACGATAGGTTATTAGTGAAGTAAGTCCAGATTTGCTTAAAGAACTGTGTTATTTGAAAAATTATTGATGTTAAGGGGATTTGGGTTAAATGGACTGCAGACTACGCTTTTTGATTGAGGATATAACCACAAATATGAATTATCTATGGAAATTATATGATATTTCCACTTTACTATTTGAGGATGGTTGACTAGAAATCAAATATTTCTTGATAAATCGTTGGTAAAAACCTGTATGGTCAAGGAATGATCGTAAGTTGCCTGACTGATGCAGGTAGAGGTAAATTTAAGAGTCAATTTATGGTTCAAGAAGGGGTAGTATTAGGACATGTAATGAGTCCAAGAAGATTAGAGGTAGATCGATCTAAAGTTGAGGATAACACATGTATAAAATTATCCTCAAAGGACTACTTCAGTTGCGACTGACTGCTTTTGATATAAATAGCCCATGTACTCTTCTTTCTCTAATTAAATGAACAAAAAAACTGACAAGACAATTAATCAAACAGATGAGGAAAGATGGATAATATGCATGGCCAAACATTTTATTCAACTACCACAAACGCTAATATTGCGCCCTAGAAATGATTTCGTCCGTGGAAAGGAAGAGGGAAAATATTTGCTTTAACAGACGCATCTGTTTAAACTTCAACCAGAAAGATTCCTCAGAGCGATAGAGAAGAAAAGCTCTAGATCCGGAGGGCTGAAGAAGGTTGATTTCATCAGTGGAAGGCAACGTACAGCCAAAGTCTTCTTCTTTGGGGCCGGCGGGCATTCCACGCTCTCCGGTATGTAGCACCTCCCAGCGTCTGGTGTACGGCAACCGGAAGGCAGCTGGGTAACGCCACCATCGTCGCCATTGCCGTTGTCGGTCTTCCGAGTTTTCAAGTTTTCGCTGAAAACCTTCGCCATTTTCTTGCCGGGAAGACTCCATTAGTAGTGGGCATTCCTTCGCCTTTTCCTCCCTCTAATGGACGGAGTCATTGTAAGAACAGGAAACGGTCGAATGCTAGCTCCTCTCAAGTCGTTCACCGTATGAAACTCGGGCGTAAGGGAAGAGGTAACTTAACAAGGGATGTCTGTCTCGGCTGAGATCCCGAACAAAACAGTAGACTAGTGAGCAGGTTGGCGGAGACAGGACTTTCGCAGCCACCACCCCAAGGTGAGTGGTTGAAAGGAACAATTAAAGAAGAGAGTTTGGAGAGTGTTCACAAAACGAGTTCTTAACAACTGTGGCAATCAACCTCCGCAACATACGAAGATACCAGACAAGATTTCCACATCGGTGAGGTTTATTATAAGACGAGCGCAGGTCGGAAGTATCTTCAATTGCAGGGACAACGGGCTGATACAAAGGTCCCCAATGACATCAACGCCGTCCAATGTGATCCATAACAATCAATCAATATACATGGTACTCAGATTTAGGCCTGGGTTGAACTTCTGGCGTAATTATTGACCCATCTGCGAAAAGGAGTTCACGGCTCGGTACAGTCTATCCGAGATACTTCACCTCATAAAAAAGATATTAATTACCATAACATAACCTCATAACCTTGGCGATTCGTTTCTAATAGCAGTAAATATAAATACAAACTTAATGTGAAACTATTTACTAAGATAGAACGTATCATAGGAACGTTCTGTTCCAGCCCCATATTTTTCTGGAGATTAGAAAATAAAGCTTTAAGCAGAAAGTTGCCTTGGTCCAGTAGGTGGCCCACCGTAAACAGCAAGAGAATAATCTTCTAAACGTAGTCCAATATATTTCATCTCAATCCAAGTTGTATGAAAAATGTCTAAACATCGGTAAAATCAATTTATTTTTAGAAGACTAGCGAAGCACTTTGGTAATTGTGCCGAAAATTTTGATTCAAAAAGGTTTTCATAAAAGGTGTTTACTTTATTCAAGGCCTAAAAGCTACACCCATTGAAGCGTTGCTGTCTTTAACACGGGTTCGCATATTGTTGTTCCCTGGAGAACACGCCAATATGAGGCAATTCCCGCCACACAAAGAGAGAACAACGAGAGGACCGGAGAGGACATCCTTTTCAACCCCTTCCCGCCTTCCCCAGCATTCTCACGCAATTCTAAGCAGTAATGGAAAAATTCGGCCACGTTTCTCAGTAGTTCATGTCCTGGACTCCTCCGAATCGTCCACTGTTCCCAAAGAAAACGGTTAGAAGAAAATTGACACGTGTGTGTGAAAACATACATAATCTTTCATTTTTGACGCGAATTAAGAAAGTAGATATGACTTGACCAAGTCTCTCTCTCTCTCTCTCTCTCTCTCTCTATCTCTCTCTCTCACACACACACACAATACGCTCCCTCCTCTTTTGAGCCTAGTCGTGGCAGATAGGCTATAAAAGGCTCTCTTAATTCAAGTTCTGCTTTCCTCTGTCACTGTGACAATTATCTGGAGGAGAGGTTCATCTGTGGCCCATATGGGCCTTTGACCTCAACATCCACTCGATGGGATTCTCGTTTGAGGAAAATATAGCTGTTGGCTATTAACCAATAAGATCAACTTTTGGACTTTTCTGGTTCAGCCCAGACACTTTCACCAGGGAATATGACCACTCAATTCCTGTTTAAAGAGTAACTCCTTTTTTCTGTAGTACAGATTTTTGGTTCTCTTAAAGGAGCGTAGGCTCCTTTAAGAGAACCCCCGCCTACAAAGGACGAGTAATATTCCATCATCCCTTCCCCGTGAGGCCATTCCCCAGAAAAGCTGATTCTTGGAATGGGTAATAGGATCTAGGATTGAATTAGGTGGCCGGATCAGATATGACAGATCCTACACACATTGATGTCGTCCTACAAATCAGGCGATGAACATTGCTGTAAAATAAAAAGTATAAATGGTTGTCTTGAAATTTAGTTCGAAGATAATTGATCTTGGAACATATGTGAGCAATATTACAATAAATGTTGGGTATAGTACAACCTTTGGTAAGCATAGCGCCCCTGCTCATCATAAGGTCGACAAACCTTTATGGAAATACGAACCGACGGTGGGCAACTAGAAGCAGTGGTCATCAGAGGTGGTCAGGACTGGGAATTGGGCTTCACGGAATGAGCTTCATTTTCTTAAACATTATAGTTACCCTGGACGGGGCCAGTCGTGACATTCACAGTGCCGGGAATTCATAAGTATTGGTAAATGGAAACGTGAAAGAAACAGAGGCGGCAATGGTGACGCGGATGTAACGAGTTGTCACGGCGGCATACATCTGGGCAGACGAGAATTCCCCAAGATACCACCCGGGATCATATATCCTTGTCTCGACTTCCATTGGATGGATAACAGTTACGACAGGCAGGACTCAAGCTTACCGGCGGCACCTTCTCAGGTTAGTATTGATGGATTCCAAGGTTCAAAGGCTGATAAGGCGGAGGCACCCAATCCCATGCAACCCGCACAGAATATGAATTTCTCGAAGCCTGATTTTGAGGTATCAGCCTGAAAAGCTTCTTCCAGACTCGAAACTTATTTATCCTACAGCCCTAGACGTAGGATTCATAAACGATATCTTTATTCTCTGGTGGCCTAATGTCTAAACCTTCCTTGGGCCCAACATAAATAAACTTGTGAAACACGCCAGAAGAGGAAGCGGTCTACATGAACACTGGAGGTGACGCGAGAGAATACTCACACAAGAGATCGAAACAGGGATCGAAATGAGATAAAGATATCATCCTCTCCCCCAGACTATTTCACGAGCTGACCAACAAGCTTGGCTATCTTGAAGGTTGACTTCGGCAAGAATTGGATGGAATTCCGCCTCCCGATAACCCGCAGTATTCAACGCTTACTCAGCCGCCATGGCCTTGACTCCATAACTAGTGTCACACTTGTTTATCTTGAACCCCAAAAGGAAGAAGGGCTGTCTAGATGTTAAGCCATAAAAACTGTTTAGTTTGGACACTAACCTACAGATAGAGATCCCTTGACAAGGGTGAGCTGGAAAAAATTTCTAATCAAGGAAAAGCCCATATTTTCGTTCTCTGTCATTGGCTTCCAATTTCATGAGTAACAGAATATAGAGGAGAAATTTCACAGGAGAATGCACCAGGGTTTAATGCCGACCAGGTCAATGTACGGTTGAAATTCGTGGATTTAATGACATCGATCATATTGATGTAAGTTTAGTGAGTAAATCGTACGTCAGTCACAGAGCTCTTACCGTTCAAGTCACGACAACGAATTATTAAACTCTCGTCATATCCCGCCTCCTTCAAGCTCCTTCCAGAAACACGTGCTGAAAGGGGAGGGGCGGGTAGCTATTACCAGCCAGGTGAGCCATCCATCTTACTCACTGTCACCTCCTTCGTTCTCAGGCATAAACGTGTGGGGGAAGGCGCTCTTCCTTGTCCAGTTCAAGAGCATCGCTTTCTTCGTCAATATAAAGGGGAAAAGAGTCATGAAACTTGCACAACTGGACCTTCAAAACTCCATCTCTCTCTCCTTCTCTCTCTCTCTCTCTCTCTCTCTCTCTCTCTCTCTCTCTCTCTCTCTCTCTCTCTCTCTCTCTCTCTCTCTCTCTCTCTCTCTCTCTCTCTCTCTCTCTCTCTCTCTCAGTCTCTATATCTCCCTCCCCACTCCCGCCTTGAGTACGTAGTTTTAACAGATGAATTTACAAAAGTTTCTCTTAGTCCTCGCTCTCATCCTCGTCACCTGTTCGCCTAGTGTCTGCAACAAGGAAAATTTTCTTTCCAAGCCACTTATGGTAGTGACAGTGAAAGAATTTAGTGCCCTAGAAGGCGGGTCATTCGATGGCAGCACGGTTGGTGTCCACAAATGAACATGACGCTTGAATATTTCTCTCTTTTGTGTTGACCAACTGCTATCTCTAATCTTTTATTGCAATTTTTGTTATGAGGGGATTATTAGTACGTGGAAGGCTGCTTGCTCTTCGCCTGCACTAGCTTTCTTGCTGGTTCCAGAGGGAAAGGCTTATCTCTCTAAATAAATACGCTTCTTTGGCCACAGTTCGTCTGGAATCACCGTAACGGTGACAGAAATTCGATAAATCAGCTAAGTTCAGGGCGACTTCTTTCGCATTGCGGTTGCCGAATGTCTAAAACATTGATGACAGATCCAACCAACACTTCAGATCCAGCCAGATTTTCAGATTCTATAATTATGTTTATGCCCATATCGCATTTGTATTTGTATCCTTTCTGTTCTCATGTATATCGGATCTGGTTCGTGCATAAGTTAAGCCCGATTAACCGCACTCGAACCAGAATATCTGGTTCAGTATAAATGCCAAGTATCCACCTAGTCATTCAAGAACAATTTTCATTGTCAACCTTTCGATTTCTCTATCTTCGAACGCGAGTCAACAGCTATCTGACAGCTGGCGGCGCCTCTTCCGGCAACCGGCGCTCTTGGTAGCTTCAGTAGATGGAACAGAACGCAAGTTCTGAATACCTTTTGACGGCGTTATAGATCTCAAAGTGGAAGGTGATAGACTCTCCAACGGCAATGGGAAAGTGTGGTGGAAAATCTCAGGGAAGTTGCAAGAATCATTGAACAGGTCTGATTCGCATTAATCAGCCGAAGCTCGTATTCTTTTAGATAGACTGACTATTCTGTCATTCATGTATGATACTTTTGATGTTCCATCCTTGCAAGAATGCACTCACGTTAACCACAAGGCCCTTTTCAATTCGTCAACTCGGAGATTTATAAGTTGAAAAATAGAATTCTGAAGTTTGACCTTCTTCCTTGACTTCAATTCAGTCAATGACTTTCATATTATGCAGCAACAAGAAGGTAAGTAATTTTTGTGAAAGGACAGCCAGCAGATACACCTTACTTTCTTCTGATGCATTGACGTTGATGTCTTTGGGTTGGTTACCTATGCATCATGGAAAGATCCCAACACTGACAGAACTCCCGTGTCTGGTAGTGTGTTAACGCCGAGACCACAGACTCTGTCATCAGAACAGGTCCGACAAGAACCGTAGCAGGAAAAATTATAGACTAAGTCAACGGAAAACATAGCACCCTTTCATCATATTTGTATCCATTTTTCTGGTTTTCTGACTCACTTCGAATTAACAGATGAAGGTGACAACTGCATCTCTATTATCTGTAGTTCCAGATCCATCACGACCGGCAATAATGCGTGCGGACCAGGTCATGGATTCAGGCTAGCACTAGTATGTCAGATCTCTCTCTCTCTCTCTCTCTCTCTCGCGCGCACGCGCTCTTTCTCTGCGCTGACATTTTTAACTGTTTAGTCAATATCAGGAGCCTGCAATGATACGGTCTCTAATATCATGGTAGACAAAATAACGCTAGAGAGAACTACCGATAGAGTCTGTATCGAATCCTGGGAGGTAGTATAAATGGCGGAAACCATCACACTCGATTGAATTAAAGAGAAAACGGAACAAATTCGATTATATAGGGCGGATAGGGATACGCCCGGAACATTACCTTTAGCAACATCGTCATGGATAACATGAAGAACCCTATAATCATCGACCAGAACTACTGTCTTCAGGTACTTCATGGATAACAAACTTTACAGATCAAACCTACAACTCTCCCCTTTGCCGTAGAAATCGGCGGTAGCAGTAAGCGGAGTGACACACAAGAACATCAAGGAGACAAAGCGCCACCGCCGTGCCCATGGACTTCAACTGCAACCTTACCGTCCCTTGCCGAGAGATAATACTGAATGACGTCAACCTTGTTACGGCGAGCGGAGCATCTTCCAAGAGCGTCCAACGCGGCGTAAATTTATCAAACTGCGGCGTCGTCGTACCATTGACATGCGCCTCCTGGAGACTCCTTTCAATTAATAGGAAGGAAATATATTTTTTTCTGAAACTAGGGGTTGAATCGCTGTTACCTTCCCATCGCGGATATTGTTGCTCTGTTGGGGTTTCAAGACCTGATATCGAAGGATAAAAAAAATTTGCGACGGAACCGTGTATCTCGTTACAAAGGTTGGCAGGTAATTCTCGTTCATATGTGCTTGGATGGACAAAAAGTAATGTTTCATTGTCTCGTTCGTAAGTACTTGGATGGACAAAAAGTGATGTTCCATTATCTCGTTCATAAGTGCTTGGATGGACAAAAAATAATGTTACATTGTCGCGTTCATAATTCCCCTACCTACGGATTATCGTTTGGGGCGATAATCGTCATACGGGACTTTAGTTTCTTGGTCAGCCGAATGAAGGATAATAGAATACGACAAACACCACATGTGGTTGAGCGAATGTGAAGGCGAGAGAGAATGCGTGCGAGAGGGTGAGTAGACGAGAGAGAGAGTGGATGATAGATTAGTCAATGGCACGAAGGACAAAGGGTATTAGGATAGGGTAGGAACAACATGGGGACGAGGGGGTAAAGACTCTTCTTCTGGCTCCAGGGACCCTTCTTCTGACGAGGCATAAATTTTCCAAGAGGGGAGCAGGCTCCAGGGACCCTTAGAGCGGGTGAGACTCTTCTTCTGACGAGGACATAAATCAGAAGACCTCAGTGGCTGTGGAAGAACTGAAGTCGCCACCTCACCAGCACGACAGAAGGAAAGAGGAAGCACACTCTCCCCCGCGTAAAACAACATGAGGAAAGGAGTGGGTTACGGCCACGTCGTCGCACGTACCATGCATCACCACCTCGACTTTGTTTATTATTAATTAGTTGCTATTAGTTAGTTATCTGTCTATCTTCCTAATTTCTAGACTTAAAATATGCTTGTAATATGGATTGAACAGTTGAAGTTGAATTCTTTTCTCACTCCATTTGGAGAAACCGCGAGGGCTACCTGTGCTTTGAAAAGAGCTGACTATGAGCGTCAAATTTCTATTTATTACTCCTCTTTCTTACCACCTACTCTACCTCAGTGACTTACTGTGTGGAGCAAGATTCTACACTTCAGATTCACGATCATCGCCAACAGAAGGTGCGTAAGTTCTCCACTGGTAATCTCTATCTTTACCCTTTCTACATTAGATAATTGCTGTCTTTAATGTTGTTTGATTATCCTGAACACTTGAGCCTGAAATTTCCTCATTCTTGTTATTCAAATATCCTAACCTCTCAGTTTTCTCAAACTGCGACATCTGCCTTTGTCTCCTGTGGATTAATAGGGGACCGCATCAAATCTCCTCGAATTCATTTCTCTATGGAAATTTAATAGACTGTGCATATCTTCACATTGTTCTGCGTCATCTTCCTTCCTTCTCATTATCATGAGTCGGCCAGTCTTTATAATCCTAATGTACCCATGATCGAATGCCCACTTGTGCCTCGTTCGTCACCCATCTTCCGGATCTTCAATAGCATTCTGTAGTTTCTGGAGATATGTGGGCACCACCCTAATCGTGAGGATCGTTTTCCCGGCATGGGAGAGAGGATCCCATGGGTATGTCATCTGATACTCATTAGGGATCTAACATAGGGTTCTTCGTGAGGATGGGATACAACTAAGGTTGGATGTCTCCAAGGACTAGAACACGGCTGTAGATGAAGCCGCGCATTCTGGAAGATTCAAAGGCATGATCAGTGCTGGAGTCCAGGAGAGTTATCTCCCATTGGGCCCTAGTAGGATCCAATGGGAAATTTGGCAAGTACACATGTCACTCGTTACCCGTGATTTTTTCTGTAATCTTATGTTAAGAGGGAGCACCATTTTCTCTGTTTTAGCTCAAATTTGTGCTGTGGTGAGCATGGAAGGTTTCTGCCAAGGGCTATATCAAACGATTCTCCTGAACCAGAATCTGTGTACGACCGTGGTCGTAGGAGGTTTCTCCAAACCAGATAAATCTAGTGTCTTCAATTCTTGTCACTCCCTCTCATTCTCTCTCATGGTGTATTTTGCATTATATTTCTGTTTTGTAAGAAAGGAAAAAGAGAATGCTTGTCATCCCCTACAATAAAATAAGAGAAATGCCAGATCTGCCGGACCGATCAAAAACAGCTTAGGAGACTGAAACCTCAAGGCCAAAGCCGTTAGTATGGCCACGGAAATGACTGGCAGAGGGAGGCACAGGATCAATAACGGCTGATAATGCATATTGAGGGGCTCTAGTGTCATGGGTTCCAATTGGAAAGAGCCTTCCAGTCATTACTTCTGTGTTAGTGTCAGTTCTGGAGGATCTCCTCTGGGGGAATTGGACTAGGTCACATAAAAATTCAGTTCAGAGCTAATCACTCATAGTCAAAAATGTCAATCACAATAATGTCGTCTGAAAATTTTATGAATTTCTCATTTTTATATTTGCCAAACCAGATTCATTTTCAGTGTTTCAAGTTTCATGCAAACATAATCACCATAATTTTCGAGTTCTTCGTTAGTTAGTTAGTTAAAATTTTGAGTAGGCATGAAGTCGAGCTCCTGTATATTTTTGATTAGGAGAAAAAGAAGGATTTCATTCACTGTTCTCAAATAACTTTTCATTTCATTCATATTTATCCTAAGTTTAGAACTGACGTCCAGTTTATCTTCTTTCAATTTCACATATTCGACATATTTAATAGTTTACAGCTTTTTATTGGCGAGATCCCTTAATTACGTTTCAACCGTAGTCGTGAAAGTGGTCAATGATCAAATCATATCAACGTAACTAGTGTCATATGTCAGATATTCCCTCTCTCGAGCTAACTTGCAGCCCACAAGATGGCCTCTCGATTGAAGCCATTGGACAACGTTAAGCGTGATCAGTTTCATAGTTGCTTGCAGATTGTGTGCAAAATAGTAACCCAGTGGTGTTGAAAGATATTGAAGAGAAGACCATAGGAAGGGAAGCTTGATAAGCTTCCCAATCAATCCGTCAGTACACGGTATGAGGTTCACTCACCCTCTATATTGGAACTTGCGCGTGTTCACTGTCTTCTCAAATCCCAGCATACATGCAAAGCTGTTCAAATTCCCCGAGGACAAACAATCCATAACCCATTGGATAAATATCTATGCAAGATATCGTCTTTGGAACTGTTGACTGTTAGACCTGCTTCAGAGTCAGCAGGGCATATGAAGGAGATTTCATTTAGTTATAAGTCACCTTCCACTCACAAATATGAGAAAAATTTATAATAAATACTATCATTCGTAACTCCCAGTAACCTTAAAAAGTTCACTTTAAAATGAAAATTGTATTTGAAATACTGATTGAAGAAAGGTACGAACAAAGATTTTAGAATGAACACATATCAAAACAATTTCAAAAAAACTTGGAAGTTTTAATTATACGAAAATTTCTGCAATTTAAAATTCAATGAAATGTTATGCTTAAAGTTTTTATATTAAATAAATAAGGAAATATTAATATTATTATGAAAATATTAAAAAAATCTATCTATTAGTTTTTTTACGCTACTATTAAGAAAGTGGAGTATGGAAACATACTTATTTGTTTAAAGTTATTTTATTTAACTGCCAAATGACCACAAGTGTCTGTCCGATTATAGACGCAGTGAGAAAATGAACAATGCCTAGTGTATATAGAATTATTCCAATATAGCAAAAATACCTCATGTTGCAGGATACAATGTAAAAAAATGAGGAAATTATGTAATAATTTACCTCTAAAATAATTAATAAAAAAATTAATTTGGAAAGATAAAAATTCAATTTTTATATGCCATTTTAATTGGTTACTCACAAAAATATTATTACAAATCAAATACAAGAAGTAAGGGACAATGAAATTATACTAGTGTCTAGTGAGGAGGATGACACAAATGGTGAAGATTGTATATATGACAAATGAAGCCACTTCTGAGCTACAGCTTTACTAAAAAGATATTAATTTTTAATATCAAATTTTAAAACCTGATATGGTTTAGTACCTTTTGATTTATTAATATCAACAATAATGTTTGCTTAGGTACAGCATGTTCTAAAACTTTCAACCAATACTAAGTGTACCAAGGGTTTTACATGTTGAAGAAGACAACCTACATATCAAAAACATTCCACTTTTTGAAAAAGCTAATGTATGATTGATGGTCACCTACGAAGAACTTAAGAAAGTGAAGATTTTTGTATTAAGTACATTCAAATGAGAACCAAGGAGTCTAATCATTAGTGCAACCTGATGATTTATTTCAAAGTCAGATGCCATTAGCTCAGTCAGCCGAGGCTTGAAGTTTTATGATTTGATGAGCATAAAAAATATTCCAATATTTTTAATATTTTTCCTCCGCATCCATCTGTACACCCCTAGCATGTTGTCTTGCTTATGCTGTCACAAAGTACAGATCCTAAGAATCAATGCATATAATGACCACTGGATACTCAACATTTGATACATGATGTTTCTTATCCTGATTTCTCAGAACTCTGTAATATATATTAATTCATATCCTTCTTTTGAAAAAATATTCCAACAACTAAATTAGATGTTTGAATTAGTGTGTTCATTATCAGCTTTCCGCTCTAAAATACTTGGTGTCACTAGATACTATGTGGACCAATATATGACACGACTAATTTTGAGATGTACCCTTAAATAATTTTTAATTCTTGTCTAAAAGTAGAATCCAAGATGAGAAAGAGTCATTTCACAAAAGCTAGTTACTATAACATTCACAGCATGACTAGCCAAGAGATCGAACTCCTTGACCCGACTCCATTTCAATCATTAAGATGACTTCAATATTTTTATTTTTTTTTCATTTAAGGCTAAAGTCTAATCAAGGCTCACCCAATCCCATCTTGTTGATCTAAAATCACATTTGTATGAAAAACAAGTGCAAGAGATTTTAGATGTTAATGGATAGGGGCTTTCGTGATTGGGAATTGAGGTCTGGACCTAGATATTTCAGTTAAGGGAATGTCATAGTAAGTTTCCTTTTTATACGCTCCATTAATCTTCAGTATGTTCTCTTGTATATTCAATATATTATGTGTACATGACAACAAAATTTATTGTCTTGAATGGCTATCCAATTACTTTTGGATGAATGACATTTTAGCAAGAGTCAGTTTTTTTTATATAAACTTATTTTTAAAAAATCATTTTCCAAAAGACCAGAAAAAACTAACAAAATTAACTTACACTCTCTTCCATATTTTTTTTGATACACAGGAGTACTTTGATATCATAATATAAAATGTTAACATCATATTTTAAATGATAATTTCACCCTTTGTGATAACTTTGTGAACAGGAAAACGCGATTATTTTACGATCTACTGTAAATTATCAGGAATTAATCCAGCATTAAGTATCTCATATGTGTTTTTTTCTATGTAATTTCCAATGTGTGCTTTCGTTATCTTGATCAACTTTCTTCTGGCACCAAATTATTTTGTTTATAAATGAATTTTCTTATGAAATAATTTTCTGAATAATAAGTTTCAAAACTATAACGGTTTGGAATGATTACCGGATGTATATCACACAAACTGAATATAATTAACGTGCATCATTTTCTATTTACGCCTGAAACCTATCTTGCTTCAAGCCATCGGAAAAATGTCATACGTACAGCTTTACCCTATAGAAACATTTTAGTCCAGCAAACTGACTAAAACACTGGAAATGTAAAAACTTTTAAACTATGTTTATTACAATAAAAGAGTGAAATGAGAAACGTGCTTGAATCCGGTGTCGTTGATTTTCCACTGGAAATTACAAACATAACTGTTATTAATACAAACCATTTCTTTTCCTTGGTTGTACTTCTCAAACATGCTAGTTTCCATGGCCTAGAGGCCAAGAGACTTTGATATCTTTTATAACTTCCTCAGATGACAGTGCCATCGATACTTTTATAACGTCGACGTTTCTGGCTAAAATCAAAATCACTATATTTTATTTCTTTATTAAGGTAAACTATTTGACTTCGGCAGAGGTTCTATGGAAGAACGGTTAGAACAAATCTTTGGCATTGGGGACATACAAGAACGTCTAGGTTACCGACGTCACCGCAAAGTCAATCTTGTCATGGCAGGCGGAGCATATGCCAAAAGCCTCAACCACAAGGGTCAACATGTCCAAGCTCAGAGCCGTCATCCCCTCGACGTGCCCCCGCCTTGAAGGCCTCTCGCACTTTACTGAAGACGAAGTAAATTGTTGACACGATGTACAGGCCAACGTGAATTCTTTTCTGTTCATGTACCGTAAATTCTGTTTTTTCTGAGGAATCGCCAAAGGATGAGGTTGCCCACTACCTGTTTGCTTTTTCCTTGTTGCCCTTGTCATGCGTAATAACGGGTGAGGGAGTCCTGGGCCGATCCAACCATTGAACGGCTTTATTTCCGTTTTCAGACGTAATAGTAAGTGCAGAGCTTGAAGGAAATGGACAATAGAGGCCGAATTCTCTCCCAGTTTCATTTTGATGCAGAAACCTAAGAAAAATAGGCATAGGATCATAAATACATATATACACACATACATGATGTAGATTCAGTTACGCCAATTCCCTGGGTCCATGATAAGGAATGGTTATTCTATTCTGTTAGTCGGGAGGCATCAACTTGTTTCCTCCCGATTTAGGAGAACATTTGATTAATCGAACTCTTGAGCTGACCATAGTATTTGGGCCATATTTCCTTCATTCTAAAACCTTTTGGAGATTACGGAAGGTATTATGGAAGTAATGCACGGCCATATTTATCTCACAAGAGATAATATCCATTAAAACAGAGTGGAAAGCACGCATATTGGATTATTTCATTCCCTTAGGAATGGTCGGAATATTTATGATATTAGAACGCATACCTTTAGTAGAACGTGTAAAGAGAAAGGAAAAAGTAAACTCTACTAATCAAGAATACTGCAAGAAAGATTTTAGTTGGATGCGAAGCATGCTTGGATTGTTTTTCGAGCAACAATTCGATGATCCGCGATGCTTCTCGTAGAGTATCCTTATAGAATCACAAGAGAGAATGCATGAAAGGAATTTTAATATCAGGCAATTTATTCCTCTTGTACAATTCACGAGTTTCGGATGATCAGCGTGCATCCGTCCCCGAGTGGGTGCTTTGGATCGTTTTTACTTGTTCACACTATCGAAATTTACCGACGTAGTGTGATACAATAGGCGTGTCATTGATGTTCGGCCGTCACAAGAGTTTATTTACGTCCTTTGTTCAGCGGACTGGCACGTCTCAGGGGATGGCCTAAGATTCTTCTTTTTGGTTTTTCTGAGTCCCGTTCATGGACTTAAGTTAAATTCTTATCCTGCCGTAAGATGCTTTGGATGCGCCATACGGATTAAGTTGGTACGGCGCACGTAATAAGGACATTAAGGAGGTAGACAATTTATGGTTTTTACGATATTTTTTCGTTCGTGTGAGACACGTTGAGTGTAATTAGGAATTTCTAAGACATCACTGAAGACATTCCTCAACACGATTCGCTGGTTTCCCCTCGCAAGTGATCTTGTGGAACCAGTTTCAACTCCGCAATTCACATTTCATAGGTCTGGAAGTCTAAGAATGTTATTAAATATTCAATCCTCAACAACCAAACAGGGCTGTTCTAAATCTGGTTCGTCTAAAGCGCAGCCTGGGCCTCGATCGTTGTGGAACACGTCGTCAAGGGATAATGATGGATCTACTCACCTCTCGCCGTCCCCATTCGACTCTGCTTTCGTCGCTAAACCGGAAAAATCCTTTCCAACTTGTTTAAATTCGAGATCGAGGGAATAGATCCGCCGCCGGCGTTTCCTCCGCGGAGATACACACGTGTCAGCTCCCCCATTCTCTGAGAAAAAGGATATTATAAACCTTTTAAATCATTTGCGTTTGACGGAAGGCAGAAGACGGGGAGATGACTTGACGGAGGTCAGAAAGAAAGGTTACCAAGCTACCAAATAGGAGTCCCGTTTGTTGATTCCCATGTGATGCGCTGATGTCATCCTCGTTCGAAGTGATGTACCAGCTCCCGGTTTTAACGGCGTTGACCGCGTTCAGACTGTCTCCTCGTAGGTTAATCAGAGAACTGAAACTCTTTGAGCCACGAACTTGAATTCTTGACGCGAAACACATGCATGGGCGAATTAAGAGAGGAAGAGCGACGGGGCGCCGCCACCGGCAAGGCGATCGTTCCGTCTAAGCCACCACTATCTCTTGACCCATATCCTTCGGACATGCCGGACTACCGGATGATTTGAGGCGGAAGCTCTTTCCTCCGACAGCTTCGTTTCTCTCTATAAATGTGAAGCTCCATCTATCAGCTTTCCACGAACACAGCTTCAGATATCCAGCTCTAGTTCTGAAGATTAGCCTCTCTCTCTCTCTCTCTCTCTCTCTCTCTCTCCTCCCTCCTCTCTCGCCGTTCCTCTCTCGTACTCAGGCGCGCACACACCCCTCTTGGGCCTACGCACCGCAGATGGGCGTCCAAAAGATTCTCTTTATCCTCAGCTTCGTGCTCCTCCTCCGTCAGGGCGATTCGCAGGAGAAGACGTTCTCCAGCCCCACCTCTTTCCATAGCACTCCCCACATTACAGACTTCTCGATGAGGAAACTGTCTCCCGTGAGTGGCAACGACCGGCGGCGGTCTACTTTGGGGAGCACACGCACGGTCGTGAACGTGAAGGATTTCGGTGCCCGAGGCGACGGATTGTCTGACGACTCCAAGGTGCTAAACCATTCAACAATCACCTCCCTCGCAGATGAGTCTTAATCTAAACATTTGGTGGCCCGGCCCTCAATTATATTCTCTGCAGGCATTCGCCGCTGCATGGAAGGCAGCTTGCTCTTCCTCCTCGTCTGTCACCATGCTGGTGCCCGAGAGGAAAGCCTACCTTCTTAAACCCATTAGCTTCTCCGGTCCTTGCAAATCTCCAGTAACCGTAGCGGTGAGACGCGACCACCTCAACAACAACTCCGTTTGCACCAAAATCTTGTCGCGTCGCGTTTCCTTAGACTTTGTCTCTCCACTGTCATCGATAGATCAAGGGAACGATCCTCGCCTCCGGAAGGATATCAGATTGGGACGGAGCGGACCGCAGGCTCTGGATGCTATTCGACGAGGTGGACGGCCTCAGGGTGGAGGGCGGCGGAACCTTCGATGGCAACGGCCAGGTGTGGTGGAAGGTCTCCTGCAAGGTCGACTCCTCACAGGTAGGAACCCTTTTACCACCATCCATGGCACAGCAAATGGAAACTCTTTCTGTCCCGGGCTTAGTTCATCACGACCACTTCACTGACTCCCTCTATGATCTTTCTTCGGCGTGACGCTACAGCCGTGCAAGGGTGCCCCCACGGTACATCCTGGACCAGACTCAACTCGTTCCGTTCATCGGTTCGGAAGTTTGCGAGCTCACTTTTGAGGTTGACCTCTTTCAGGCGTTGACGTTCCGATCCTGCCGCGATTTGACCGTGAACGATCTGAGGTTCAAAAACAGCCAGCAGATGCACGTCACCTTCTCAAAGTGCGCCAACGTCCGGATCTCACGATTGACGATCTCCGCCCCCGGGAGCAGCCCTAACACCGACGGAATCCACGTCTCCGGCA
The DNA here is from genome assembly GCA_024713555.1 of Spirodela polyrhiza. Lineage (NCBI taxonomy): Eukaryota > Viridiplantae > Streptophyta > Magnoliopsida > Alismatales > Araceae > Spirodela > Spirodela polyrhiza. The sequence continues at coordinate 1,112,972 of CM046529.1, read as the reverse complement.
GCACCGACGTTAAGATCAGCGACTCCGTCATCAGGACAGGTCCACCCTCCGCCTCCTCTTCCATGGCCTGCCCAATCCCGGAAGCGGGAAGAATGCGGGTCGTGACTTCGCTTTCAATTCATCCCTGTAGGTGACGACTGCATCTCCATCGTCAGCGGGTCGCGCTCCATTACGGCCACCAACATCGTCTGCGGACCGGGCCACGGAATCAGGTGCACACGTCTACCCGCGATGCGCTGTGATCTGCTGCTGGCCTCTTCCTCCTCGTCCTCCTCCTCTCGCCCCCCCTGCTTCCTCTATCTTCTCCCCTCTCCCCGCCGACTGACGCATCTCCACGACGCTGGCAGTATCGGGAGCCTTGGAGCCAACGGTGCGGAACACACCGTCTCCGACGTCTTGGTCGACACGGCGCGGCTCGAGGGAACCACCAACGGAGTCCGGATCAAGACCTGGCAGGTAACGCCGTCTGACGGACTCCCCATCGCGAATTCTATCGCGTTCCGTGAACTGACCGTCGATCGGTTCTTCCCGTTCAGGGTGGAAAAGGGTACGCCAGAAACATCATTTTCAGGAACATCGTCATGGACAACGTGAAGAACCCCATAATCATCGACCAGAACTACTGCGACTCCTCCAAGCCCTGCAGTGAACAGGTGGAATATGCCAGCACCCACCTTCTACGCCCCTCTTGCATCCGCTCTTTCTCTTTCTTCCCCTCTATTATTCTCGCTGGGTTCCTCACGATGATTTTCTGTTCGCCCTTTGCCGGACAGAAATCCGCGGTCGCAGTGAGCGAAGTGACCTACAAGAACGTCAAGGGAACAAGCGCCAGCGCGGTGGCCATAGACTTCGACTGCAGCCGCACCATTCCCTGCCGAGGGATAACGCTGCAGGACGTCAACCTCGTCACAGAGAGCGGAGCTTCTGCCAAGAGCTTCTGCCGCAACGTCAACTTGTCTAAGTACGGCACTGTCGTCCCGTCAACGTGCTCCTCCTGATGACGCCTCCTTCCGTCCCGGAGGAGGGAAGAAACAAATTCATTCATTATACCTCGTACAGGCAGATGGAAATTCATTAATTTTGTTATCACCCTAACCCCGGTATGCGATTGGAACCTCGTTTTTTGTAAATTTGTGTCTAGTGCACGCTCCGAACGTCGTGCAAGTTAAATTCACTGGCATATGTGTACAGAATCATCATGTTTATCACAAGAAAACCATGCTCCCAGTATTCCAGACAGGTTTATATATGTATGCGTCTGCATATTCGCGACAGATGGAGGCGAGAGAGAGAGAGATAAATAGATAGATAAATAGCGAGAGAGAGAGAGAGAGAGAGAGAGCGGCGTTAGTGTGCGGAAAGGGAACGTTCCCCGTCGACCCTTCATCTAAACTCCATACCGGTATTGGCCCATGAAAGTAGGTACTCTCACGAACCCAAAAGAGGGGAAAGATAAACATGAAAAGAAAAATAATTGGACTTATCACTCCCAGTGCATTTATTATTATTCGAATTTATCTTTCTTAGAGAGAACCGTAAGAAGTGACAATTTACATTAAGGCAATGCTTTTTTTATTGTTCTCTCCATATGCAATGAGAGATAAACATCAATGAAAATCGAGGTAGTCTTTTCCCGCTCCTCCCCTCTGCCCTCTAAGACAGAGGAAAGTTCATCCTTCTGCTTTCCTCTTTCCATCATGACATAGTATTAAAGTAGGTTTACTCCGTTAGGGTTTCTATCTTTACGTTCCTCTTCTTTCATTTAGAGGCACGAAATCTTTTCGCCCTTTACAGTCATGTTAGCTTCCCCCATTCAAGGTTATGTTTTCCTTCCATTAGTCCTCCAATCTGGAAATGATGTATTTTTTCTTACTATAGATAATTGTGGCTTTAACAAAGCTCTTCTTTTATTAGTTGGCGATGTATGCAGGTTTATCACCAATAGGCTTGTCAGTGGCATGTACAGCTTCATTAGCAGCATTTCTATCTGCATCCGGCCCTCTAATCCAAATGGCAGTGTATCTAGGTGCATCACCAGTTTCATCTTCATCAGCGATTCTTAGAGAGAGAAAATCAGTTTCTCTATATACATCTGGATTCTGCAGCATGTTGGTCAATGACAGTCTTCATCATCAACATTTTTATCGACAGCTTATTTCCTCTACATTCAACATAAACTATTCTAAAGTTGATCTTGAGGGGAAGGATTAAGATGTAGCCTGAGGGCATATTAGAAAATATCATTTAGGGTACTCTCCCTATATAATGAGGGATTTTTATTAATGAAAATCAACGTAGGATTTCCATTGCTCCTTCCCTCTGCCCAGTGAGACAAGGGAAAGTTCATCCCCCTGTCTCCCTCCTCTGTCCATCAGTAAGGACAAGGAAATCAGCCGAATCAAAGAGTGGAGACTAAGAAAAGATACATCTAAAATCTCAATAGGAGCAAAAACGAGTGAATATACGAATATGCACAAGAAGTCTTTCATTATTGTTGTGTATTAATTTACTTTGTACGAATATAATGGATATATGAAGCTTGACTCATAATCATTGAGATCGGACAGTAGCAATGGGCCCACAAGTCTGGCATGGCTTCATAGTCTTTCTAGTGGATGTAAAAAGAAATTAGTTCTTTGGCTTCCAAGAAATAAAATAGTATCCCAAGATAGTGAGCTACTTATGGATTGCCAAGTTCGATCATCTCTAACCTTGACAGTACCAGGGTATCATTGAAGAATATGTTTCGATTAAGATGAGATAAAGATACGATTGGATAAGGCAAATTTAGTGAAAACCTAAAATATGTAAGGGAGAAGAATAATGAACTGATCTTTGAGAACTTATGTACTTTCTAAGGATGTGAACAACACAACTGATATATCCAATTATGCGCATTATTAGAAGAAATGAGACTAGCAATACGTATGTGGATAAAGAGATGAATCATAAGATGCGCTATCAGGACTTCACTTACCATGCAGCGTAAAAGTGTCATGAATCTTGATACTGGTGACCTCAAAAAAATAAGTTATTTTTAAATAAAAATTACTCCGGAATTATGAAAACCTGAAGATTTTAAATCCATTCCTATCCCAACTAAATAGCAAAGAAGAAAAATATTTTTATCTAAATGAGTTTAGTAACTGTATTAGTATCATCCATCCACTAAAATCTTTCCCACAATGAATATATCATCAACATGAATAAGAATTAAGAGAAGGCCATGATATTAATTTCTAATAAATTTTGGAGAGTCATAGATACTTTTTATAAGCCTTATGTAAGAACAGGAGAGAGAAAATCTATAGTTAAGAAACGTCAATCTTACTTGGGAAAATTTAAGATACTTTGAAGATTGTCAACCTAATGAAAAATAAGGGTTGAGAGGTGCAGCTATAACACTCTCATGAAGATCTGTGTGAATGACTGAACTTTAACGTTTATTTGGTTTAGGATGGTCAAAACATTGCAGAACTGCATTAAGGGTATAACCATTTATCCAGAAAGAGAAATTGTCATTTCCATATGTAGTGACAGTCGTAAGTTAATCCTCATGTAATCCTTTATATCCTTACAAAGTTTCTTCTGAATTTTTCGTTTATAAAACTAATATACTACTAACATCTCAGTAGCATGAACTTTCTCAATGGCTTAAAGGTTTTCTTTTCCCATTGCTTTCTTGCAAACTTCATGTATGATCATAATGAGAAAACTGATAATAAAGAAAAGAAAATAATATCTTTGTCTTATTAGTACATGAGATTCATCCTTATCATTTTTTTAAGAATAGAAAACTGGAAGCACCATTGAAAGAGGACTTTTAAGTGACTTATGTAGGTTTTTCTTTAGTGTTATAAGAATTATAAAGGAAAGGTGTGACATTTGAATCAAAAGGAGTATCAAGAAAGGAATATAAGCTGATAATCTAAGAAAATAAAGCACTAAAGAATGATTTTTCCCTGGAGAATAGAAAATAACCATTAATTTTAATCCTAGTATGCATAACCTTCTAATTGAAATAGATATTTAGAAAAGACATGTTTCGTAATTTTTTTGGTTCATATAAGGAGATAAATAAAAATAGAACAATATATATGAAACTTAAAATTATTAACAAGGGAGTTACAGCTATACTTTAATGGGGAATCTCAACTAGTGTTTTATGTGAAAATAAAATTAAAAGATAATATATATACACTCTGAAAATTCATAAAATGTGTTAAATAATAATAATAAATGATCTAGTAGTCTCAACCATGCGTAGTTCTTCAAATTTAGCATTACCATTTTATAATGGATCTCTACACATGAAAACTGAAATGATACTCTCTAGATATAAATCCTATTAAAAATATACATTTGAAAACATTCATGAAAGAAATAAGATCAAATATTAGTCTTAATTTTGAAATATGCCTTAACAGCAGTTAAAAATTTGATAAATTTTTTTTCCATATCCAAGCAAAGATGTAGAAAATATAAATATAACAAATATGAGGATCAATACAAATTATTAAAAAAATTATGCTTACACCATAGATGAGGTTTCAAAAGGGATTCATACATTTTGAATAAAATATATCAAAGGTTTATTGAAGTTTTGATGAGGTATAATGGAAAGGAAACACTTGATGCTTGCATAATTTAGAACTAGCACAATATAGTTGTATTTAAGTTCTTGAAGAATCTATATATGTAAAATTTATAGAAAAACTAGAGGTTCAGAAAACTATATATATAGAAATTGACTACATTAAAATGTCTTAAGAAATCTGAATGAAATAGTAAAAACTAAATATATATCAAGAGAACAAACTCATATGCATTCATTTTACAGATTGAACCCAAAAATATTAATAATGATTTTTTAGATAAAGATTAGATCATTGTTATGTATGAAGACTTAAATCATTTGAAATAAATAGTATATGATATTTAGTTCCATGGCCATGACATCAAAATGTTATAGAAACAAAGTGGCTATTTAGAAATAAAATAAATAAATTAGGAGAAATAATTAGCGAAAAAAGAAGGTCACTTTCTCAAAGTTATTTTTTAAGGGAAAGAATAGATTACAACTAATATTATATTGCTGTATCTAGACTTGATGAAATTAAAATTATATTATATTTTTTGTAAACTAATAACTTGATAAAAGAATTTAGATTTTTCAAAACCAAGAGATTGTTCAGCATAAACATCTTCTTTAATAAGACCATTTAATAAAATACTTTCAAAATATATCTAATATAATTATTTTTTATATTAAATAAAGCATTATATATATTAAAACAAACTCTACAAGCTTGATATAAAAGTAAGTTCATTTCTGTTAGAAAATAATTTTCAAAAATAAAGTAGAGACACAACTCTATTTACTACAAGGGTAGGAAAACATGTGTTGATTACTTAAATATATATTGATGATATTATTTTTAGTGTAAGTGGTGAATCTTTGTGCAATGAATTTTTATCTTTAGTGCAAACTAAATTTGAAGCGAGTATGAGGGAGAATTGAGTTTATTTATTAATTTATAAATTAAAAAAATAAAAAATAAAATTTTCATCTCTCAAGAAAAATACACATGGGTTACTCTAGAAATTTAAAATTATTGATCTAAAGTCTAAAAAAAATCATACAAGAAAAAATGTCAAATTAGATGTAGATTAAAAAGGGAAATAATTTGATAAGAAACTATATAGATGAATAATTTATTCTTTATTCTATTTGACAACAAGTAGACTTGATATCTTAGTTAATATTTGCCTATGTGCTAAGTTTCAAAGAAATCTTAAAAAGTTACAACAGCCTTAAGTAAATGCTATCCAAAGAGTCAAGATGTAAATCTTTTATTATATTATCATTCTGACTTCACAAGTTGTAGAAATGATACAAAAATTATTAATAGATAATATCTTTTTTTAAATGGATATTTGATATTTTAGAGTTTTAAGAAATAAAATTATATCACAATATTTATTGTAGAGGTCAAGTATATGTCTACTAAAAATTATGCACAAGTACTTTATGTAAAGTATTAATTAAAAGATAATACCAATCTACTATGATAACATAAGTGCTATCAACCTAGCCAAAACTCTAATCATACATTTAGAACTAAGTACATCGAAATCAAATATCATTTTATTCATAATCAAATAAAAAAAGAGGACATTGAACTATATTTTATTGATACATCAAAATGGTTAGTTGATATCTTTATAAAACCCCTCTTGAAGAAAGATTTAACTCAATTATTTGTAAGCATAGAATGTGAAAATTAACTAATATTTATGTTCAAGTTATTTCATGATTAATTATGATGATGTTTAGATTTATTGAAAATATCTCAATCATTTTTCATATTTGATATGTATCTCAAATGTGTAGATGTCTATGTTGACACATTCTCTATTACATAATTTTTAAATTTTTAATCGTGAGAGTTTTAACTGAAGAAATGAGCAACATGTGGTATGTTGTTAGATATCTTAGAAGATTTAATATTGTATCTATGCCCCTCTTTGACCATCAAAAGGCCACACTCAACGAATTGAAATACACTTCAACTACTTTACATTTCTCTCCCTTTTTGCTCTAAAAATCTTAATATTTTTTTACTTACAAACCTCTCAAGCACACAACTCACATCGTAGAGGGTCATCTCCTAAGTTAACACAAGATACTCTCATTCATACATTGCATTGCATCTATATCTCATTCTGGTCTCTCTCCTCATCTCAAAAGCCTAAATTATCATGGTTAATACCTACCATTCCATCATTCTCATTCCTCCTAACATCTAAAAATCTCAAATAAGGACAAAAGAAATGATTTAATCATTGATACATCTCCCTCAAGGGTCTCCCAAACCATCTCTTATAAAAGAAAAACTATCTGCACCATTTTTCACCCCTCTGTCTAGATCTCTTTTCTCAATTGAATTGCCCATTCCACTCTTACTTATGATGACAAATGATCAAATTGTTGAACTTGTTTAGGAACTATTAATGAACACCACCACATGTCCTCCTACATCTACTGAACAAGAAAATATAGAACCCACTGCATGTCTTATTCCTAAAGCACCTAAATCATAAAACCTTATTCTTGATTAACTTGTTAACAATCAAAATCCATCAAAATCATCTCTAACCCAAAAAGGTTTAAATATATCATTAGAAAACCTTTTACCATGCGAAAACCAAAATTTGTAGAAGATATTACATTGAAGAAACTTAAGTCCAAGAAAAGAAAATCTAAACACCCTAAAAAAGAGGTTGCACCTCAACACAGTCCAGTGGGCTCTCTTCAATACTTCTATTTGTTATTTACTACCACAATACATGAAAAAGAATTTCAAAAACCTTTCAAAAACTATAAAATCATTTACTACAAGTTTATTGATGTGAAATTCCTTAATTCACAATAAAATATTATTAAAAAATATTTTGATGCCCTTAGAATTAGACATTTTGTCTCTAATCTTGTTGAGAATTTTCATAATCTTATTAGGCTATTTTATAACAATACCACAGTCACCCCTACCGACCTTACAATATATGAAAAAGGAGCCCTCATAGATCTTTCCCCTGAAATTTTGAATTATATTTTTGATATTTAATATAAACCTCTATTGGCCATCACCAAAGAAAACATAAATTCTTTCATATACATTGATTGGAATAGACAATGTTTCTACGTATGCCATGAAAATATTTCATCTCCTATTTTCGTGTAGTGTCATACACTTCCTTATAAGACATCTTCTATTTTTAGTACTCTAAAAAATGGTGCATTTGCTAGGATTTCAAAAAAAATTTGTCCATCTTATATTATATTGTCCAAAACATTTCACTTGATTTTAGTACTCTATTTTTAGAACATATGAAAATAATATTGAAGTATGATTTGATTCTTCCTCTTTGTATTATCCCTAGAGTTCAAATTAGGAAACCATTAGAGTATGATAATCAATGAAGAGAGAAGCAAAAAAACTCAAAAAACATAATCATCTCATGATGATTTATATCAATCAATTATCTCCATAATTAGGAACTTTACCACAAGCTTCAATTGTGTGCATAAGTGTTTCATTCATCTTTGTCAACTATTGGTGATCAAAATAATCATTCAACTCGATTAAGCAAGCTCTCTATTAGGTCCTAAGGTAAACGAATTATCAAGGGAATAATTTTGTGCAAAGGTATGAAGTGCTTTAAGCCCAAGTTGACTATAAAAGGACTAGATCTCTACGGATACGAACTTGAGTTATTGGATTACTGATTTCATGAATTGTAGTATGAACTTAAATTTCAGTATAAATTTTCAAGAGAAATAGTGAAATTCAATAAAAAAGATCTTCCTAAACTAAAAGTAACCAAATGATATGTGAACCAATATAAAAAAATCATGTTATCTTTGTGAGATAGAGAAAGTTGTGAGATAACTTATAAGAGGAGTAAAAAAAAAATCATATAAAGATACACCCAAAGAATAGAGTTAAAATGTGTGTCAACACATTCACCCTTAGAAGGAAAATCTGATATTGTAGAAAAATCAATTCACCTCCCCCTCTTGATATTTTACTTAGCCTCTTGAATTTTACATTATATTCATGCAAGATTTATGATTCAAATAATATTCATCTCAAAGGTTGATGGTATCTGTTAGATCCTAAAGTAATTAGGTGGCTAAGGGAGAGATATTTGTACAAAATTACAAGTGTTGATAGCATGTTTGAGCACTAGAAGAGTGAGATCTCTTAAGAAACAAACTTGTCTACATAGGTGGTCAAACTCGTGAAAATTAGTAGGCATTTTATAAGAAAATAGCTTACATTGGTATGAAGATCTTTTCAAACTAAAATTAGTTAGGTTAAAGACAAATTAACCTGAAAAGTTTATGTATTTAGTGTAAGAAAGAACTATGTGAAAGTTTGCACTATTATGTCTTAATATAAGCCAACTAATGAGCTAAAATTGAGGATTAATAAAAATATTTAGAAACTCAATTCACCCCCTCCCCCCTCTAAGTTTGACCTTACTCTATAGATTCTACTGTCCACCCATCATAACACATCCACTTGTTTTCCCACTAATGACTATGTGCCAACAAGCCCTCCAACACTTTTTGCCACCTACGCACCCACTTGTCAACATTCATTTGCCACTATTTTTTTTGGAAATATAATTCTCTCTTTCAGTCCAAGTGTAGTTTGCACGCCATGCTTCAATTAGTTTATCTGATTTTTATACTTTCTTTTTAGAGGTAAATATATTTTGCCTTTTTCTTAGGCATTTATGATACTCTTTGCAATCCCTCTCCTTACCCTATCTTCACAATCCAACACCCAAAGGTTATTAACTAGAAATAGATCCTAAAACACAATGGTTCTTATTAATTTATCTTTATTAGAGTTTCACAAAGTTGATTTTATTTCTCTTTATTGAAAATTTTGCATTACTTTTTACATTACTTTTTGCATAGTTTTGAGTATATGTCATCCATCCATCTCATCTTGCAACAAGAACGGGATTGACATTCATTTGAGGCTTTACTTATATAAGAAAAATGAGATTTTTTTGTGTAACTGAGCTTCTGCTAATGCTTCCTTCTGGATGTGGAGAAGAAAATTGCATCATTTTTATAATCTTAAGCTGTATTTAACATCTTGTAAAATCTAAACCGTCCATTCAGCACAGAAGGAATTTTTATTGGTCTGGATTTGCAACACATGTAACAGTCACAAAATAAATATCTACAATTTCGGATAAGGGTTATCGTTATATATCAAATATGACCCCCTTTCTTTTTTGATGGCAATGTCAAGTGAAACACAGTTTTAGACTTTTGGTCAACGAAAATGTTGGAAGATTTGGACCATACTGGTCCAATTAATGAAACATTTCAAGATAGCTTGTGTATTTGAAAACGCAAAGGAAGACTTGGTTTTTTTGGAACCCCAAACCGATTTGCATTTCATTTTTTTTCTTACCAATTTTCAAAGCCATCATATGCCTACTGGATGAAATCCATCTAAGATATGTCACACTCACGACTGAATCCTAACGAAAATCTATGAAGTTTAAATATCCTAAGATAAAACCTACTAAGCATCATAAGGTTGGAACACTAGTGTTCATCCAATTAAAAAATCATTTGGAGGAATAATGTAAAGTCAGGTCCTGCACGTAATCATATTAAAAAACAGGTTCAGGAACCACAATTAAAAACCGTTACTTTCCCCCATGTCATACAGCGGGTTTGAATGGATCATGATTGACGCTTGGTATCTTATTTTATTCAATGGACTTCAGAGGACTATTTGTATCCTCCCCTTCAGGTGAAGAAAGGGTAAGACATTGTTCTAAATGAAACTTTGATGGCAAATGGAATGAGCACTAATCCGAATTTAGGTTGTTTTTAGGTTGTCACTTAGAGCACCAAAAAACTCACCAGCTTCGTTATTTTAAGTTATTCTGCAGTAAGTTTTTCCAACACATCATTAAATGAAACTACATAATCAATAAGTCATGATGTCATGCGAGCACAACTCTCTCGTTTTTTCCCCTTGAAATGTTCTTCATTAATGGAATATAAAAATTGTGAAACTTCAGCAATTGCTTTTACATGACCTGTTAGAATATATTTAACGTCATAAACATTTATTTAAGCATGATGCAGGCCTTGTTCTAAGCCTAGAATCTAGGCTAATCCATCCGAAAGCCTAGGCCCGGGATAGTCGTTCCTTGTGGAACACGCCAGGAAGGGAAGGTATCTCACCACTCGCCGTCCCCAATTCAAGGGCTGGTCGATCTGCGTACCTTTTCGACGATGTCCAACTCCATCAGAAGAAGAGATATCCACCGGCGGCATTTTTCCGCATATAAAGACACGTGACGGCTCCACTCTTGTCTCAGGTGAAGGGTATCGAAAACGTTTTTACGTCTTTCACGATTGACGGAAGAAAGACGATAACCTTGCGAAGCTCAGAAAGAGGTTTTAAAAAACAGTGGAGTAGAGTCCCATCCGTTGACGAAAAGCCCTCATTCATCGCCCACACCCACCTCGAAGAGGTGGTTCGTGCACCTAGTTTCAACACGTTGGCCGTGTTCAGTTGCTGTCATTGTCATAGTCAGAGAGCAATGAATTCTTGGCGTAAAAACGCAACCATGGGCCACCATAGAGGAAAAGGCACGGGCCGCCGCCACCGTCGAGGAGAGCTGTCTGTACCGTCTCATCATCCATGAACTTCCTACACAACCGAATACCGAAAAAAGTTCTCTCCTAGACAGGAGGTCAATATTTGGCGTGCAAGGTCCATTCCTCGAAGGACCCACAGCCCATCTCTCTCTCTCTCTCTCTCTCTCTCTCTCTCTCGTTCCTTCCCTCCCTCTCACTCTCTCATACTAGTGCACAATACACCCCACCCTCCTTGGAGCTTAGGCACCACAGATATGGCCCTGACAGATTCTCTTACTCCTTGAGCTCGTGCTCCTCTCTAGTTAGGTCAGCTCTGACCCGTCCAGAGAGGAAACGTTCTCTGGCGTCGCCACCTTCTTTGGCGTCCCGCACATCACAGACGTCTCTGGAGTGAGAAGGATGTCTCCAAGCGTAGTCTCTGAACCGAGGTCTAGTTTGGTGAGCTCCTTTAAGATGGTTAACGTGAAATGTTTTGGCAATCGGATGACGCCAAAGTTAGAGATGAAAGTCCCCTCCTTACACAACAGAAGGAAGTGAAGCGACAAAACATAGAGACAGAGAAGGGAAAGAAACACACCAGAATTTGTGGTCTGGAAAATCTTCCCATGTCCACAGTCACACATGCCTTCGTTCTTCCTTTTTTAAGTAAGAAATCATCTCATGAATTATATGCGGCGGAGGCCCCCCTAATATGACGGGATTAGGATAACCGAATCAGGGACGAATTATAGTAATGCTCTTTATATCAGATTTACCCTTGAGGGTATCGTTTCCCTTCGATGTCCATGTCCCGCAAAGCCCCAGAACCGCAGAGTTTCATCTATGTAGCCATTACATACCCAGCCCTGATCGTTGATCTGTGTAGCCACTACATACCCAGCCCTGATCGATCTCTATATAAATCCAAAAATCTCTCACTTAAATAGTGACATTCAAGGAAAATAAAATAATAGCTCGTAAATTTATGCAACATCACCAATCAACTAATTCCAAAGGTCAGTTGAGGCAACTCATAGTCTCAATTTCTCTCTAACAATGGCCTTGTCAACGTGTCAACTAGATTCTTGAATCCAATTGTTTTTTTCAAGGGGCAGTACTATATCGCCCAATAAGTTGTGAGAAAAATGGTACTTTGGTTCAATATATATTTTTTAAGCAATGAAACAAGGGTTTTTTTTTACATGAATGGTGACTTGACTCTCAAAAAATAACGCAGTGTTGTCATGTTTCCTGCCTAGTTCAACAAAGAAAATTTTCAATCATACCATCTCCTTACCGTTTATGATTATCACATGCTCTGTCTCAATGAAAGAGAAAGTACCAATTTTGTATCTCTGGTCGAATGCAAGCTATAGCATACATCATACTGCCTTTAATAGAGGCATAAGGGATCATCATTATACTATCTTAAGTGACTGATCCTTTAAAAGTTTGAAGTGATTAGACAAACTATATTCATAGAATTTGAAATCTGCATATTGAACTTACAAAGTACCTTCTCAACATAAGTTTTTCAGATAATCAGATAAAATAAATAATTATCACATGTGAGATTTATCCAAAGGATGTATATTTGGCATCTCATGAAACCATTTAGAGTCATGGGACAATCAAACTGCGTGCACCATTATCTCAATGCTTGTTTAACTCTAGTAGATACTCTTCAATTTGCACACATTGTTTTCTTTACCATTGACATAAAACCCTTAAAATTGCACAATAATATGTCTTCTTCACAGTCATCTTGAAATAAAAGACATATTCATATCAAGTCGTTCCAAGGTCATGATGTGATGTCTTCTCATTGGGCACTTATCTCTCATTTTATTTTCGTCGAGTCTAACTCATTTTGTATTATGAACTCCAACTTTACCAAGTCTTTAGCATCTATCACTTTTGACCCAAGTTCACCTCTATCTGTTAACAAAAAATATATATTTTTTAGTTATTCTCTGATTACATATTGATTGAAATGCAAATGAGATTTCTTTGTGTTCTACAATTTTATTTTCATGGGTAAATTCAACACTTGTTAATAAATTCTATAATTTCAAATAACACATACTCAATCCAACCTTTTTCTTTTTATGAAGATCAGATTCTGAATCAATTGTCATATGAAACTTTTTTATTCAAAATTGCAGTTTTTTTCTCCAACAAAATTTCACATTTTGATCATTCCAAAATTGATAGTCAGACTCATAAGCTCTATATCTAATCAAAAAATATTTTCTAGATCTTGGGTTCAATTTTTCTCTACTTTTAGAATCTATAGTACATATAAGAGGCATTAAAAAAATCCTAGTATAATATATTTAATTATTTATTTAGTCCAACACTGCTTTAGTAGTTGATAATCTACGGACACAAACAGTCCCTTATTTATTAGAATAATTTTTATGTTAACCATATCTACCTAAAATATTTTGGTCATCTTTAGTCTGACTTTCTTCTTCTAAGAGAAGCCTAACTTGGTCCCTCAATTGGTCTTTTCCTTATAAGAAACATTGATTTAATTCAAGTGAGCACAAAGTGGTAGAGTTGACTCCTTCCATAAGACAAAAAAAGGTGTCAAATTTTATAGTGATTAGGTACCTCATGCCTATTCCACTCTTCGAATATGTATTTACTGTCTAGTATTTGATTGAACAGGGATATTAATTTAATAATGTAGAGGGAAGTTAAACCATTCAACATTTGTATTTATAAAAACTGCGTATGTTACTCTTGGTTGGCAATAATGTACTAAAAGATGTAGTATTTCAACAGCTTGTAGACATTTAGAAAAAGTAAGCTGATAGCTTTGAGTTCAACAAGTGAAATTCTATCTACTAGACTTTTTTATCGTTTTGTGATTGTTTTGTACAAGTTGGGTCATCTCCATTTTATAAGCGTAAAGAACATGGAATTCCTTCTTTTCATTTCTACTTTCATGAAATGCTTCTCAAGGTTCAAATTGAAGATATGATCTTAAAGGCTTGTGAATAATATAATTATGTGTCAAATACGAATTTTGCCTTTTAAAGTGTATTTTTTTCAACATGAAAGTACTGTTTCAAAGTCAACAAAATATATCTCAAGTCAAAATAAAGTCAAGGTTCAAGTGATACTCAAATTGGGCCTTCACCTTATGAGGAACCAAAAGAAAAGGGTTTTGCACCAAGGATAGAATTTTCAGTTTCACAACCCAGTCAACGTCATATGCTATTTTGGCCTAACACACCACCTCTCAACTTGGCTCAACTTTTTGTCTAAGTTTCGTTGAGTGGATGCATGTAATGATTTGAAAATCATATCAAAAAGAGCTCTCCCTATTGGCCAGCAATTTTCCAACAATTTGGAAATAATCAACAGAATGTAACGAAGGCATTGACAATTAAAATAGAAAGGGGGGCCTAAAGAAGACACTATGTGAGGAAAAGCCATGTGTATGTGCCAAGTCAAGGACTTTGATCTAGCAGTGCAAGGCCACATCTATGTGCATAATATGACAAAGCCTCATGCACAATGGGCATAGAGTCTGGCAAACCTCACAATCCATTGATAAAGGCATGGGGTGCATCATGGTGCAACTTTCATCTAACTTACATATTATTTGAGCTGCATGGACAATATGAAACTGGAGGACTAGAAAGAAGGCACATGATGAGGACTGAACAATCAGATTCAGCCAACATACAGAACCACCACATGTGCAAGTTTCTTTTCTGGGGGGCTGCCTGTGACTACGCATGGGAGATGGTCATATAACTCTGGCTACTCGGTTGACTAAAGAAGTGAAGAGGTGTGTTTGACTACTTGGAATAATCATGTCAAGGCCATGGTGAGGTTGTCAATTAAAAATAGAAATAAATTATCAAAATCAAATCGTATAGGATATAGTCCTAAGATAAATTGACTCTATATAACCCCAATCTTTGAGGACGCACATTCAAAGTAAAGTTTTTAGAAAATAATTTTGTTATCAAAATACAAAAAATCCATTTAAAAACACGTTTAGCATTATTATTGAGACTCCAACACCAACAAAAGAAGGAATAATTAGCATTTACAAAAAACGAATTCTAGACATCTTTTAGACCATCAAGTTTTGATTCAGTCTTCTAGAAAAAATGGGCCATTTATTAATATACATGAGCAAAGAACAGCCAAAGAAGAATATTCACGTCTCAAAGCATATGTAACATGGACTCCCACATAACATATTAGCAGTGAACAAATTGGCATAGACATCTGGAATGATACTAATTCACCCAAGGCAACCTTACGATCACAATCTCTATTTATATTGAACTTCTCTTATGTGCCACGGTCTCTATCAAGAAACGTAGTCTCATTTTTTCAAAATCGTCCTCAAATAAGGTCCACATTATTTCCAAAATCAAAGTCTCATTATTCTTTTTAAGGAAACAAGGAGGCCAAACTGAACTAAAACCCAATTGAAATCATCCTAAATTTGAAAATATTCTTTAGTTTCAGCATTGGGTAAACAAATATCAATGGTTGACCTAAGAAGCTTCATGTTTATTACACCAAGAACCCACTTCTTATCATGAACACATTCATATGTGAATGTATATGCACATATAACACAACTTTCTATATTTTGTAGCTTGCCATAGCAATTGTACTGAGAAGCTACACTATTCTTGCCATAAAATCATCTAATATGTAGTTAAAGGCACCGTTGCCTGAATTAAATTCGCAACTAGTCAGAAATATAAGCATACGTACAAAGGACCGTGTACAAAAAAGGGCATATGCAGCCAACAGCATTTATTACCAGTCAAGGAAGATCTTACAGAATAAGGAGATTAGTCATCTTCTAACTTGATGGCATAGCATCAAGTCCAAGCTTTTCAAATGGGGAAGTGCTTTATAATCCTTGTTCTTATCAGCCTCATGAATAGAAGCAGGCTCCATCTTTAGCAAAACCTTACACAACCCAAGCCAGTTCACTGCCTTAGTTATTACACACACAACCCCAGCTTCCTCCTTTCCAGTGTCCTTTTCTCTCTTCCTACCGAGTTTGTAATCAGCAAAGAAACGCCTACATGAATAGCCCATTAATAGCAACTCCCCACAAACAGATGACTAAGAGAAAGTTACTAAAATATATAGATTTCAGCAGGAAATACTGACACCACGAGGGCCTTCACCCTCTTACCAAGAAAATATCACAAAAAAAGAAATACTACAAGCATCAACTATAAGCATTCTCCTGGTTGAAGAACAGGCTTCCTACACCAATGGAAGCTCTGCTGCCCTCCAAAAGGCTAGTTCGTAATATTTCACAACGTCGGAGATATAGGAGTACAAGATATAGAGAAAAGAATATAAGACACTTACCAAGAAATCCGTTCGTCCACGCTTTCCAAAAATCGAGTCTGCTACCTCCAGTTGCTATTATAAGAGAAAAATAAAAGAAGTTCATCCTACTGCTTGGCTGATGTCTCCTGATGGCAATGGTGCGGATTCAGACAGCGAACTGCCCATGGGTGGACTCTCCGAGTCCTGCTGCAGCTCCTGCCCTGGGAAAACCTCAGACTGTAGAGATGGAGAGATGTTGTTCACATGGAGCCACGTGAGTTCCCACAGGCTATCTCCACCGATTGTGCTCCTCCTGACGAGGATCCCCTTTGCCTTCATCACGAGCAAAGTGTTCTTCAGGAGCTCGGGAATCAACTCCTGTAGCTTCTCATACCTCTTTCCCCTGACCTTCAACTTCATGTACTTCTCCATTCGGCTCAGGACCCCAAGCCAGATCTTGCAGAAGCTGCTCAGAGGGGAGAGCTCTTGAAGCAGCTGCAAGAACACCTTGGACAGCAGCTTCACAGATAAGACGAGGGTTCCCTCCATATTTCGATAGTCCTTCGGCAAATGACCCTGGGCAATCTCCAGAAGGTCATCGAGCACTACGAATATAATAAGGTCAAACAGCTGCAAGCATGAAGAAGCTGAGAGGGGGATACCCTCTGATCCTGCCAGGCATCTCTGGAGTAGTGTCACCGCGTGGTTCCTTATCTCCTCCCTCTGGTCCACACAGATTTTCCTCAGTGCCTGCATCAGCCTCAGCCACATGTCTCTTATTCCCTCCGATATTTTCTCGGACCCCTCTCCTGCTCGCTTTGCCTCATGAGACCACCGAACCAGAGATGTCATGGACTCTGCCATAAGGTCCAATGCATGGACGGATCGGTCAGTAAGCCCCACCCGAGATTCTACAAACTGTCTTGATGCCTCGAGGCAAAGAATGTAGTTGGCCGGTGAAAGGTGGGCCCCTTCAGACATGATGAACACCAAAGCCTCAAAGCCCACCTCCGAGGCTTCGGGGTGGCGGGCAGTGATGGAGAGCAAGGAGGTGATGGTGCGCCAGCCCATCTGTGACTTTATGTGGGAAGCATTCGCCTTTACTAGACGAGTGACCTCTAGTGTGATGTTCTCACAGTAAGCATCTGCAACTCTGGCATCAAGCTTGAGAATCAACTGTAATGACCGCAGAAGCTCGTCAGCCAGGTTCTCCTTATATGGAAGTAGTCTCTGGCAGATGCGAAGAAGGCCAAAGACCGCCTTCTCAACAAGAGTGCAGGGTATCACTGTGGACTGAACTATGTTGGCAATGTGGTCGTAGACACCCTGCCAGAGGAGCACAATCCTGTCTCTGTTGTTCAGTGTAATGGCAATCAGCAGTTCAAGGCAGAAAACCGCGGTGTCTTCGTCATCAGGTGAGCTATTCACTTTCTGTGGCCGACCAGCCGCCCAGGTGAGTGCCTTAGCGAGCTGCAGTAAAGATTCGGCCTGCAGGAATTTGCTTTCTGTGAAGATAGTATCGATGTGACACTTCTGAATTGTCTGAAGGGTTCTCTGATGGGCGGCAAGCTGCTGTTCAGTTGGCTGAGACCTGGGTTCCTCCGTGTCCAGAGACAGTAGCTGGCTGAACCTGCCCATCAACCCCGAGGATCTGCGAGGCGTACCCATGGATGGCAGATGGGACGCATTTTGAGAGCTAGGAGGCGGCTTTCCATGGGCTGAATCTGGGGCATATTCAGAATCATCGGCTGCATCACTGGCAACACGGGCTGGAAGAAGACCGAGCTTGTGCAACCTTAAGATGCAATCTAATATATTTCTCCAACCGGTATGAATATAATCTCCATATCTATTCGCTATGCTGAAGACTGTTTCTGTTGCTATTCTAGCTTTTATGTCGTCCCCAAAAGCTATCACAGGTTCCTCAACCGAAGAAGCATTCAGGAGGGTCGTGAATTTACAAAGCGAAACCACCAGATCATCAAGTACGTCATCTAGACGGTGACATGCAGATATCTTTGCCACAGCCATAAAGCCATCAATGCAAGTATAAAAGACTTCCTCTTGCTCTGCATGATCAAAGACAACTGAAATCGCAGCGATTGTAGGACCTGACATGATTGCAAACATGTCACGGTCAAGTAATGGTCGAGAATCATAGACAATGTACTGAGAAGTATTTTTAGACTTCCTCATCACATCAATCCACCGGCTGGGTGTCATTTCAGGGAAGCCAACACTGTAATCAGGGATAGTCTTTATTTCATTCTTGCAGATCGAGTGATACAGCTCAGATAGGAATTCCCTTGGAAGATCACTCCCATCATTGATGAGGCGGTTGTTCCGGATGAAGTCTTCTTCTGTCATCTTCTTCTTGACTTGAACATTATGCTGATCAGTATTCAGCATGATGAGTGAGTAAGAGAGCAGGAGTGCCGCATCCTTGTTAGCAAGGATTTGGGGAGACTGTTCATAGTATCTCTCCGAGAAAGCTTCAAGCACCCTCTGAATCTTCTGAGATTCACCAGGAAGCCTGAAGGTCTCCAGGAAAAGCCTTAGGGCGGTATCCAAATTCATCTCATGAAAATCAAACGTCCAAGCAAATTCATGAAGTACCTGAACACAAAAGTCATCGTGGTTACCCAAGAAGTCCCCAACAAGGTTTTTATCAAGTCCAGCTGTATATCGGAAGAAACATGCGACACTTTGAGGGTCAAGCTTCTCTGGCAACAGGTGTGTTCCCTGCAAAAACTCCAACCCCTTCTTTGGGTCCCGGTTAAAGTGATCTGCCCCAATCATTAGCCTTCTCTTTATGTACTTCTGGTGGCGAACAAACTTTACCCAAATATCAGGATCAGAGTAATTCTTACACTTGACCGTCCAGAATGGGCTGTACTCTTCAAACACTACTGGAGCATGTTCTGGCACTGGGCATGCATCAGTAATCCTGTTTGCCATACCTTGAATGATTGCAATTAAACCATCCAAAGCAAGAATATGCATCGCTGATAATGGGCAGTTCACTGGAAATGCACTCTTTGACAGAAGATTAGCAAGGTCTTCAAACACGTTGCTGCATGTTATATCACAATCCAAGTTAGCATACATTTCAGGCATAAAGGTATTTTGCCGACAAAAGTCAACAAGAGCCTCCATTGCAACCTCCTGCTGCTGGTATAATGATCCATGTCTGCTTTTTGCTAGTCTCAGTATGACACATGAGAAAAAAGCTTCAAACTGAAGCTTCAGCTCCGTACGCAGATGATGATAGAGATTCAGAACAATGCTGCAAACCATCGACACAATCAATGGGCTCATTGACAAGCCAAATTGCATCAGGTTACGGAAAAGTTCATCCTGTATCAGAGCTAATAACTTTGGGTGCTTTTGTATAGAAGATCCACCCAATTCAATGGCAGAATTGATCAACCTCAATGCAAACAGAGGAACGTCTTCCTCAAATGCTATAGGGTTTGAATTGGGACCCACGCCAATTTGTTCAGTGATATTTAGAAGAGAACACAAGAAGTGGAATATCTCCACCATGCAAGGAATTCCGTAAGGCTCTGACATTACTTGTGCACCGTTAGTTGATTCAGCCACTGGATTTTGATCTACTAAGTTTGCTACAGGAGAACCAACAGGTAATCTGGTGTCCTCAACTCCAACACTTCCGTCTCCATTTTCCACTTGCTTAGCATGAAAATCACTGCCTTTGTCAAGCCCACCAACCTGCAAAACAGAGTTTAATTAATTCAAGAAAGAGGAACTTTGAAACAGAAAAAACAAAAATGAGGACTTACTTCTGGTGTGAGAAGAGGACTTCCTCCATTACTTAATTGAGATTCCTCAACATCTTTTAGGTGAGAAAAAATGCACTTGACCAGTTCGTGCATAGTATGATGAGAAAATCTCTGAAGCAATTCACCCTTGGTTCCTGCTTGGTGGACTACACGAAAACACGTATTTACAATTGTGCATACATGCTGATTATTTAACAACACAGATGCCTTGCTCTTCATGCATGCCAGAAGTACTTGGAGTATCTTCATTAACACAACCTCTTCAGATGCAGGATCAGTTACTTCAAACCGACAACTTGTCACCGCGTCCACAATCAAATACATTGCATTATCAACATTCACAGTATTTAGATCCAATATGTCCAGGGTCAAGATCTTGTAAACAGAGGATAAAGCAACACCAGTGATGGGTGCACCTGTTTCATCAGATCGGATCACATCCAAGAATGGCTTAAGGTAAAGTGTGGGATTCACAGCATGCCACTTGTGCTCCAAAGAAAAAATTTGCCGTCTTAGTGTCTTCAAAGACTGAATGAGAGAATGCTCCAGATGTTCGTCACCACCTACATAACGACCACCCCATCGTACATTTCTCCTCATAACAGACAAAACGGCACCAACTTCAGAATTTATCATGCATGCTAATGCAACTCTACTAGAAGTTCCCTCACAGTCGTCAACCTCCTCTTCTTCAATTGCCTTAATTCCGGACTGCAGTCTTAAGCGCCCCATCTTTTGGACTAGACTGAATTCCTAAAAAGAAATACTTACAGTCGCTGCACAGGATAAAGAAAAGACCCAAATTATCACATTACTTTGATAGGATTGAGGACTAAAATGACGCTAACTTATTTACCTAGAACTAGAAAAATATAGAGGTACAAACATTGCATGAAGAATTAAGTATCAAGGAAGTTATGGGTGAGGTCACAAAGCTATAGCAATTACACAGGAAAAAGAAAACGCTCAAAAATGCAATTTATCTCACCAATAAATTTGAGAATTTACAAGATACCAGGACTGATATCATGATGTTCTGCATTTAGAAAGTAACCACGCTACAGAATTACATGCCCATTAATAGATATCAACAAAAACAAAACATCATTGTAATTAGGAATCATCAACATGATCCATCATAGCATACCAGAACAAAATAATAAAGCACATTTTTAAAGTTTTCTAAATACATATTTAAAAATATTGAAATACACTAAACAAAAGAAAACTAGGAACTTTTTACTACACTTTGAATGTGACATTGAAGAAATAAATGCGAAGTCTTGTTTGGCGATCATAAAGAGTTGTTCCTAAAGTCATTCGTCAGAAAAAAACTATAAAAGAATGGAAATGATAAATGACAAAAAAGCACACCAACAGTAAGAAATACGTGGATACGTCAATTCAAACTTGATACCGAACGTTGAACAGATCAATACATCAAAACATCAATATAAAAATAACATCTAGTTCCGCAATTTAATATTTGGGGATAGTGCAAATGATAAAAACATAAAGGGTCCTCTCATAAGCTCCTGGATGAAGTTCAGTACTAGTCATCACCACAAAAGTGGATTGTAAGACATTCCTCCACACCCATGAGACAGTTCCGGTAGTTCTTGGTTCTAAGTTCCACCCTACAGTTTCCCCAAAGCACATGATCACCTCTATTCAAACTATCCATTCAGTTCCCAATTTCAACCACCACTTCATAGCGTACCAAACTGACGTCTACTTTTCATGTTCTTTTAATGTCCACATATTAACTCTTGATCTCATACCATACCCCATGCTTTTTCCAAATCTATGTCAGAAAATTCTTCCTCATATTGCCAATTAATTTTCCAGACACCATTATTAGTTTTTGAAACGCAATCGAAACCCAGATACAGCTATGCAGAATGTCATGTGCGTCAACAACATAACAGCACCATCTCAAGAGGAAGCAAGACACAGCCAACCTTTGCCATCTTAGAACATCTTTAACTACCCAATATTTTACAGTGCACCTTCTCATAGAGAAACATCGCCTACCAATAATCAAGGACATCGCAAGTGGCAAATGTTCGAAAACATTACCACCCACAAGCAACCCACAAACAACGGCATTTTGACAAGGAAACTTATTTCTCACAAACGAGCTCTAAACAGATACGTGAACATCACCATAGCATACAATGTTAGACACAATATCAAGCGCCAGATGTCCGAAGGAAAACAGTATAACCAATGTAAATCTAGGCCATTTTATGCATCTGCAAATAGAAGAATAATGGCAAGGTTACCTTGCAACTTGTCAGGGTGCCTAGTTTCGTAGTTCAAATGGCGACAGCTCTGTCACTATTTCTGAAAAGGAATAAAAATGACAATAAGCTAGTGCATAATCAAGTAATGGCCGGAATTCTGTACAGAACCGGTAAAGATCATAAAGACTGAAAATGAAATGTAACAACAAGACAAAACATACGAAGAAGTAAGCTGTGTTTTCTGAAGCAGGGAGTAAAATGTATTCATAACAAACTAAAACCTCCAATACCTCAACTGAATTCTCTATCAATAGAGTGTAGATCAAGTAAGAAGATCAGCATCCTCAAATAATAGATACAACTCTTTCCTCATTCCATAACAGTCTCCTCCAATATGTGACTCTGTCACATAATCAATCAAAAAGTTCAACAATTGAACAGTACTTTCCTTGCCAACAATACGCACGTTTCTCTCCTGAAAAACCCCATGTTTCCCATTTCCCAATCCACTTTAGGCATCCAGCTACAGTTCTTCCTTGGTCTAAACCCTAAACCCTATTTAGCACCGTCTAATTTAGGGTAACGCATAACATCAGTCCTCTTCCTGAAAAAAAGTCCAAGAAATTTCACATGGGGAATATTATCCAACAAATATTACAAAAAAGACAGATGTAGAAAGTCTCCCAAGTGACGTACTTTATGCTGAAAATATTTACCTTTCATAGATATGGACTGTTCCAAACACAATATGCTTCCAGATGATCAAGACACTCATCTATCATCAAAGTTTACACAACCTTGACTGATTAACTACCTCATTTTCCCGGCCACAGTGACAACTGTCTGCTTCAGGCCTTGTTAGGGGCCAATACATAAGAAAACCCAGAAGTTTTGTAATTGCTGTGTCTCCTCCTCCCTACCATTTCCCGAACTTTAGCCAAAGCCCACTTATTCCAATCCCCTAACTAAGTGTGATGAAGCCATTATATGGGGAATAGTTCCCTCCATAGTCAAGATTTTAGCCGTCTATTATGCTTCCTTTGTATATTAGAATTGTAAACATAAATATCATATAGCTGAAGTGTATATAACTACACAGAGACAAACTTATTTTAAGACAGCCCACCTACTCAATGGATCTCATTACTCAGACGTGAGATCTAGACGGAAGGGACAGTTTCTTACACGATAACCAAGCAAAAGAATGTGGAGTCTCATTGGCTGCAGGAGACAGCAGGCAGAAGCAGAGGTAGCATAGCCAGTTTTGATTTCACGTCCTCCCGCTTCACTTATCTCGATGGAAACATGTAACTATGGTTCTGAACTTCATCCAATTAATGTGAACACGCGTCAAATGGATTTCTCGTCATGACCCAAAGATTATTGATTATAACAGAGAATTCAACGTGAATAGCATCATAGGCTTGATAAAGAAAACAAAGAGAGTTTTAATCGTGCAGTCAACATAGGAAACTAAACATAAACCTGCAGTTCCCACTACACAAAAAAAAAGCGTTCCAATGAACGGATACTATGAAACAATGTAAGCCAGACCCATGAGAAACTATTAAAATTTCAATGATTAGAAACAGTGAGAGGGAACATTAGGGCTAACCAACAGCAAACATCGCACGCAATAAAAAAGGATCATTTAATATTACTATTCTTAAGTAAATTCTCAGAAATGTATAGATATATAAAACTCATTAAAACCCCAAAGTCCTATAATGCTGAGGCTATTCTTTTTCAAAGAACTATGATGCCCCCTGACTCCACAACCTACGAAAACAAAGGCAAACAGAATAAAGGGATATTCCCTCATCCGTACTCGCGTCAGAAGCAGAGACGAAAATTTTACTGATGTGTAACTTCAACGTTTAGGAGTATCCAGCGTCTTTTCAAGGACCAAAAGGTAGCCTTCTTCTAAACGTATACTTTCTTTGACGAAGAAAATATCCAGATCGGTGTTGAAAGTTTTATAACTATTTAAAAAGGAAGAACGAGCATGCGGAATGGCATCACCTTCCAGATCAGACGATTAAAACGCACCTATTCTTACTTTCGCCCATTTCGCGATCGAGCAAAGGGAAATTGCGAGAAAATTGCTGGGGACAAAGGAAAAGGAGCAGTCGGAGCGGGGACGAACCCGGCGAAGCGCGGAAGAGGTTCCACATTCCAGATCAGCAGCTCTAGGGCGACGCCGAGCACCCGCTCCACAAAACTCCCGCCGCCCGGTACCACAACCAGCGCCAAGATCCAGCAGCCAAAACACACCGTCCCTCCGTCTAACGCTACGGCGGGACGAAGAAACACCACCCCCCCATCTCTCTCCGCCACTCCACCGCGGCGGCCGCACGGGGGACTCCTTCCCCTCCCCGATCGCCCCTCCACTCACCCACCCAAACGCAGCACCCTCGAGAAAAAACTCCCCCACACCCGCCCACTCCGACGCCCCAGCGGCGGGCAGCAGGGAGGCCTGCCCCTCCCCCCTGCACCACGTCCCGCTCCCTCCACCAGCACCCCCACCGGGATCGACCTTCCTGCCTCCGGCTGCGTCGGGAGGGAGAGGCTGGGAGGGGCACGCCGATGGGAAAAAAAATAACAGAGAGGAAGGGAGAGGGGGAGGAGGGTACAGGCGCGCGCTCCATGGAGACAGCCTTTTTCTACCCCCCCCCGGCCTCGGCGACGCGGTCACCGACTCGGAGGATCCCGACCCGGCCCGGTCGACCCAGATCCATGTCCACGCATAAAGGAAATGACCAAACTACCCTCTACAGCCTGCGACTGATGCTCCCCTCCAGACGTGCCATTCGGCATTAAAAAAAAGCCAATAAGGTGACGTGGCAAGTAAAAAGAGCTCCCACTCCTCTCTCTGTAGGTCAAAACTGAGCCATATAATCCTTCCCGACGCCAAAAAAGGAACCCATAACTCAGATTAATTAGATTTATAATAAAACTAATTAATCATACGGAGCTTAATAAGTTATTATACAATTAAAGTTAC
Source organism: Spirodela polyrhiza (assembly GCA_024713555.1). Classification (NCBI taxonomy): domain Eukaryota; kingdom Viridiplantae; phylum Streptophyta; class Magnoliopsida; order Alismatales; family Araceae; genus Spirodela; species Spirodela polyrhiza. The sequence continues at coordinate 1,087,400 of CM046529.1, read as the reverse complement.
CATAATAGAAGAGACTTGACTGGGGCCGCCAACAAAAGTCAAAACCCAGCAAAACGTACCCTGAATGCGGAAACTTGGCAGGCCATTCGCTCAACCATCAGCCGAGATGCCCAGGAAACAAAGGGATCGACATGAAGAACAAAAAAGAGATTCTCGAGCAGCAGCAGCAGCTGCTGCGCAGAGGGGTTCTTATGTCTCGCTAGATGACAGAAAAGGACTCGCCAGAGAAGGAAAAAATCAGGAACTTGGAGGAGAGGAAGAAGAAGAAGAAGAAGAAGAAGGCGCGAGCTCCGGTGCCCTAGGCGTCCAGCTTCTCCCCGTCCTCGGTGATGAGGGCCTTGCCGACGGGCTTCGCCAGGAGGTCCGTGAACTCCTGGAAAGGAGACTTGGCGAAGCGGGTCTCCTTCCAGAAGTCCGGCGTGAGGAATCCGTACGTCTTCATGAGGCAATCGAAGGTGGCCTGCAACACAGGAACTCATTTGAGATGATCTTCTCCGCTGACAGGTGATAGCAGGCCACCTCTCATCACACTAGATCAAGAACAACACCCGTTGACCACATCGGGCAGCAATCGGATGCACTCTCGGAAAAAACTATGTGATTCGTATGGAAACTGCCCTCCACAGAGAATTTATACGCACCCACGGAGGAAAGTGCGAAGATTCGAGCTGATGAAGCTTGAAGGATATGAGCAAAAGAAAAAAAAATAGCCAAAATAGGTCTCCCAACTCGTCTCTGATCCACCAGGATTACTATCTTCATGAAAGGGCTTAAGACAACAGCTCGTGTGATTGCCGAAGCTGTAGAGTTTCTCATGAGCTATTGCCTAAAGCCCTTTCATTAGGATGATAATCCTGGTGATCAGAGATGAGCTGGGAAACCTGTTTTGGGTAAACTCGGTATGAGAATCTGCAACTAGGCGTGGATGAACAGGACAAGGAATCCAGGACAGATCGGCCTCTCACACGAAAATGCCGACAGGTTACGCCCTGTATCTAGGAATTCTAGCGTGGCGAAAGCTGTACAGAGCATTTTGATAAGACAGCATGTACCTGATGTTCGGACTAGTTCTGGAAAAAACCATCAACCAAACGTCGATTTTGCAGAAGACGTGATAAAATTCGATTTTATCAATGCATTTTTTTCTCAACTTAATGGTAGATTATCCTACGATTGTGTTCTGGGTTACAATATCGTGTCCCATAATCGATTATTGTGTTCGACGTGATGATGATGATGATAATAAAAATAGTAAGGGAGTAGAGCAGACCTTCACGAAGTTGCCGAGGGTCTTGGTGGATCCGCGGGACGATGTAAAGACATCCTCAATGCCGGCGAACTGGAGAACCTTCTTGGGAACACGAGCGGCCACAATCCCGGCCCCTCGTGGCGCAGGGACCATTCGCACAGTAACGGAGCCACACTTGCCGGTGACCTTGCACGGGACGGTATGGGGCTTCCCGATCTTGTTCCCCCAATATCCCCTCCTCACCGGGACAACGGACAGCTTCGCCAGGATGATGGCGCCCCGGATCGCCGTCGCCACCTCTTTGGAGCACTTCACCCCAAGACCGACGTGGCCGCTGCCGTCGCCCACGACGACGAAGGCCTTAAAGCGAGTGCGCTGGCCGGCGCGAGTCTGCTTCTGCACAGGCATGATCTTCATCACCTCGTCCTTGAGCTGCGGGCCGAGGAGAGTCTCCACAATCTGGTGCTCCTTCACGGGGAGGGAGTGGAGGTAGATCTGCTCCAGGCTTCGGATCTTGCCCTCCTTCACGAGGCGTCCGAGCTTGGTGACGGGGACCCACTTCTCCTCCTCATCGCGGTTGCGGCCGCCCCTTCTGCCTCCCCGCCGGTCACCACGCCCCCGGTCGCCGCGGCCGCGGCCGAATCCACGGCCGAAGCCGCCTCTCTCTCCTCCACGCTCCGCCATGGTTCTGCTCCGCAGGCTCTAGGGCTTCCGCTGCCGAAGACGGAGTCGACGACGACGGCGGCGGCGCGGCGGCGGCGAGAAGGAAGCGCTGGCAGAAGGAAGAACGTCTGGTCAGGTATCTCGGTATTTATATCAGCCCAATCGAGAGGAAACGTTAGGGTTTGCCGATCAGGAGATCCTGATGATCCTGGACCGTCTGTTACACTGCAGCCATCGTTCGACCGTTTGATGATTGAGATTACCAAATAAAAACTTTAAAAAAAGGATTTTAAGTTTGTGCCCCTCAAAACTATGTCAACGGGTCGGGCTTTTTTCGGGCCAGTCGTTTTGCGGGCTTCGGCTTTATATTCTTTGAAATGGGAAAGACATCGAGCCTCTTGAGAGACTGATTGGTTACACCAAGGCCTCAGACTGCCGCAGCCCGGCCAGGCCCAGCCCGTTGAGCATGTGATTGATTTATTTATGAAGGGTGTATATGTAAAATAGTCGGGTATCTCTTCTTCTACGGCACTTAGAAAAACCCTAGCTCGAGTGTGAAGTTGGGTGGCGGCGGCAGCAGGAAGAGGAAGGGGGAGGAAGAGGGGAGGAAGAAGAGGAAGAAGCCAGGCGGGGGAAAGATGGTATCGGGGTCGGGGCTCTGCACGCGGCGGGTGGTGGTGGACGCCCGCCACCACATGCTGGGGCGCTTGGCGTCGATCATCGCGAAGGAGCTGCTCAACGGGCAGCGAGTCGTGGTGGTGCGATGCGAGGAGATCTCCATCTCCGGCGGATTGGTCCGCCAGAAGATGAAGTACGCTCGCTTCCGCAACAAGAGGATGAATACCAAGCCTTCACACGGGCCCATCCACTTCCGCGCGCCTTCCAAGATCCTCTGGCGCACGATCCGCGGGTAAGGCTGATGGCGACCTTGGTCAACTAGACACTCCATGCTTTCCAGATGCCGTGTTTTTCTCCCTCTCTGATGAGCCTCTCTGGTGTTTTGATTTCTTCGATTTATTTGATGCATGATTTTCCGACTGTAATCTGGCTGATATATGCATTCTTAATCTGCAATGTCGCGCAGAATGATTCCACACAAGACGAAGAGGGGAGAGGCTGCACTGGCCAGGCTGAAGGCGTACGAGGGCGTTCCCCCACCGTACGACAAGGTCAAGAGGGTGGTCGTCCCCGACGCTCTCAAGTAAGCCATCTTTCCTCTTCTAGCACGCTGACTTTTTTAAAAAACTTGTGGCCAGTCGGCTGATCTATGCTGCCGTCCGTGTGATTGTTCAGGGAGCTGAGGCTGCGGAAGGGTAACAAGTTTTGCCTGCTGGGGCAATTGTCCAAGGAGGTCGGATGGAGCTACTCTGATGTCGTCAGGGTGAGGGGCTTGTTGCTCATCTTCTGTTCATCGTAGCTCGCAGATCTCTTCTCTTTTTGTCCAACTATCTGTTGTTTGAGGACATCTGTCTTTCGCTCCTAGTTTTCATAGAATAATAACGTTCTCAACCCGATCTACCACACTGGCTCAGTATCCATCATGACCACAAATAAGATACATTTTCTGGGGCAAGATATTTTTAATAGACTATTATTGACATTATCCGAGGTCTGTTTTGTTTGCTTTTGATGGTTTGAGATGAGGATTTGTTCTTCAGAAAGCAGAAAACCTCTTATCCTGTTATTTTACATAATTTTTTACTGGAATTTAATCAAACCCAGCATAAATAGTTCATGAAATCCACCGAATTTATATTAACTGCTTACGGGAAATTATAAATCTATCGCATTTCATTTTTTATGGGAAGAAAGAAAAATCTCCACCTTTCTCGTGATATGCATTGATATCGATCATCACATGAGCTCTCTCCTCTGGTTAGCTCTGCCTTGGGACTGTCAATAGTGAGTGTGGCTGCCGATGTTAATTTTTGGTTATTGTTTCTTTTCAGATGATTTTTTCCCTAGATTTATATGTAGTTTCCGAATCAAGGAACTAAAGATTTGTCATGACTAGTCGATATCGGAAAATCTAGAATCTGATGGTTAATTTCCTTGATCCACAGATCGTTTGTTCCCAGCCTCCACATAGCTAGCTGCATCATTCAAACCTACCTAACTTACCTCATCGCATAGGTTATTCTTATGAAAATCTGCTGCTCTTGCTGCAGGAGCTGGAGGAGAAACGGAAGCAGAGGGCCCAGGTTGCGTACGAGAGGAAGAAGCAGCTCAAGAAGCTGCGCACCCAGGCAGAGGCAGCTGCAGAGCAGCAGCTCGGCCCACAGCTCGACATCTTGGCGCCCATCAAATACTGAGAACCTTCCGTGATCACCCACCTCGCGGACCTGCGTTTTTTTTCTTTTTAAGGATCCATGGCCCAGAACCTTCATTTACATCCCTCATACTATGATTTAATGGCGTTAAAACTTCGTTTATATCTTTTATTATTATTGGTAGGTTGAAAAAGGGTCTGGTTCTGCGTTCTTGTTTGGTGTAGATGCTTTGTGAGCTATTCCTCAATGGGGGCCTTAAAGAAGTGTTCTTGGCTCTATATATATGCTTGCTTTGCTTCTTCATACGTGGTTGAATGGTTGGGTTCATTGGAGATCAGCCTGGCCGCAATGCCCAGATGGAGAGGTCTCTTAGGTAGCCTCCCCAGTTTGGAGGCCTGATTTTTTTGTGCATGATGCTATCTAAATCAGGTAATTAAGGGCTAGTTGTGTCATAATTACTTTGAGGTCCCTGATAATGTTATGAATGGGTGCTGTCTCTTAGGTTGTCTCCCCAGCCTGTTTGGAGCCCTGATTCTGAGTGCTTGATGCTATCTAAATCGGGTATAAAGTTATAGTTGTTTCATAATTACTTTGAGGTCCTTGATAATGTTATGAATGGGTGTTGCAGCCTCTCCAGTGTGTTTGGAGGCCTGATTTTTTTGTGCATGATGCTATCTAAATCAGGTAATTAAGGGCAGGTTGCGCCAAAATTACGTTAAGGTCCCTGATAATGTGATGAATGTGTGGTCTCATAAGTAGCCTCCCCAGTGTGTTTGGAGGCCTGATTCTTAGTGCCTGATGCCGTCTAAATCAGGTAATTAAGGGCTAGTTGTGACATAATTACTTTTGAGGTGCCTAATAGTGTTATGAATGGTAGTTGGCGGCCGAATATCTCTACTGCGCAGGAATTAGGAAATTAATTAATGAGCATTTTTTGGGATTAATTGTCATTCGAGATTAATAATTCTAGTAAGAGTTATCGACGTGTTTCGTCCCAAATCGCTCTTTCCGACGGCGTAGCAGGATTCGCTGACGTGGATATCTTAAATAGGAAAAATTCCTGGGTCAGGGTGGGCCAGACTGGACAGGTCTCACATAATTAATAATACAAATCAATGTTTTTTATTCTTTATTCCACTTGGCGGCTCCTTGGCCGTTTGGATGGGCACGTGATCACGCCCTTTCACGTGATCTGGCAATGGGTAACTTTCCCGGGCACAAGTTACACCCCAAGGCTACGCGGCGGATCTGGGAAGCCCTCGCGTTTCTACCGGGCCGGTTAAACGGGAGCAAATGAGGAGGTGCGAGACACCGTACCGCGTCTCCTCCTCTCCTGGCTCTCCTGGACTGGCCATTGAAGAAACGGAGGGGAAGGTGAAGGGGAAGAGGAGGGGAGTCTTCAGCAGCGGTCATCAGTGGCGACGACGCTTCTTCGCGTTGCTTCCCCGCCGCGAGGATCGCATTCATCTAGCAATTCCGCTGGGATTGGTTCCCGCTGGACCAGGGGTGCTCGTAGGTGTTGTCCTCACTGGGGCTCAGATCGGCAGGAGGCTTCTTCCATGCTGTACGGAGCTGCGGTGGAAGAGGCGGCAGGGGAGGAGGGTTTATTCTGTGAGAGTTGGGTTTCTGGACTGATCGTCGGTTATTTTGTCTTCCCCGCCGCTTGCGGGGAAGGTTCTTGCTGGAGCGATGCTGTCCAACCACCTGCGGCATGGAATTGAGACGGCGAGGGTCGCCTGGTCCCAGCTGCCGGCGTCGGAGGATTTGGATGGGGAGGAAGAAGGGCCTTCGGTTAGGATCAGCGGAACCGGAGTGGAGAGTCTCGATTACGAGGTTATTGAGAATTTTGCCTACCGGGAAGAGCAGGTCAGTGAGATCCTGGGGCCAAATTTTAACGCTATTTTCATTAGCAGCTATTGCTGGTACCTTTTTTCAGGTTTCTTCTCCCCTTTTGACGTTTATGTTTCAACCCGGAGTCGTATAGGCACAGAGAGGGAAACTCTACGTGGGATATTACGTGATGCTTAAATGGGTACTCTCTTTGCTTGTTGGCGTTGGTAAGACGACTTTTCTGATTAGTTTTAAATGAGTTTTTATTTCTGCTTAGCTCAATAAATTGCTTCGTTTTTTGGAGCGCTTCCGTCGGGATTTTCACCCCTTTCCATGCCGTCAATCTATGTAAATTGTTTGCCTAAACTGCACTTCTTAATCTACTTGCCCCTGTCTTTAAACGAAGCCCTTCTGTTTCGGATGTCCACTTTTTGGTGAAATGCTTGATTTTCCTTGATTTCCACTTTTTGGAAAATCTCTAAAAATTTTCCTTGATATGAAATTAATGATGGGTGTATTCAGTTCTTTAATCCTTTGCCTAACTCTACAATAAGATGATTTTTTACCCCAAAGATGCTCAACTTCTCAAGTAATGTGAATTTTTTATTTTATTCTTTTGAAAATGACTACCACTCGTCATAGGATGAGTGGGCTCGCGATTAACGTGACCTGTTTTTTCTCCTGTTGATTTAAGTAAGAGTTATTTATTTATTTGTTGAATCCAGCAGTTTCGAAACGATGTGACTTTTCTCGGATAATAGACTTCAATTTTTTCAATAAATATTTATTATCACAGTTTAATTCAGATCATGAGTCTCAGAAGATGATCCTTCCAGCAGTTTTTTGGGTTAGTTACTGGGAATACCACCAACACAGATAATGTAGGTTGTTCCAAACTGTACCTCTTATTCTGTCTAGAATGATCAACTCCTCAAAAGACTGATGGGGCATCATATAGTAGATGTGAGATTGTCTGACTGAATTTCTTTTTATCAATTTCTTACCGGTCTACCAGCTTGGTAGGTCAGAATTACAACTTGACCATTTTTACTTTTCTATTTTCTCAGGGCGAGAATAGTTATCTGTTTAAGAGCGCTATTTTTTCCTTCTTTGTTGTGGATTGTTTACGGCTCAATTAATTAAATCGTAACCCCTTTCAACCACTTGCGAAAGAAAAATCAGTTACGACTGAACATGAGGCAATCATCTTGTAGTGATGCAGTTGCTAAGGAACACATTCTTAGATTTTTATGTCTCGTGCCTTCACAGCAGGGATTGAGTGAAAATCATCATCAAATATGGGTCAGGAAAGCGTTTGTCAAAAAAGTGATCTCCATACTTATTAAAAATCCTGGCGTCCATATTCATGTAATCACGCTTCATGTTTTCTTTATCCATAACGCACTTTGCTCCTTGAAGTTCCCATATGAAGCTGTTGTACTCTTTCATATTGAATGTCTCTGAAACAATTATTTTAATTGAATTTGACACACGTTTTTTGTATCTTTGAAATTGTCTCCACTTTTCTTCAAATGTCAGTTCTATCTCAATTTTTTTCTTATGCTTTCCCAATAAATTGACTTTAAGAAACCTGCTTATTTATGATTTTGTGTTTGCTTTCTTCAGGCACCGGATTAGCTGCAGTCTTTATTAATCTAGCTGTTGAAAACTTTTCTGGATGGAAATTCGCTGTTACTTTCTCCATAGTAAAGCACTCATATTTCGCGGGCTTCTTGGTGTACATATTATTCAACTTGGCATTAGTCCTTTCTTCTGTATTTATCGTCACACAGTTTGCACCTGCAGCAGCAGGATCTGGTATCCCAGAAATAAAAGGATATTTAAATGGTATGCCCTTTGATATATTCAATGGTCTGATCTATTGAACTTTCATCTCTTCCGAAAACTGCTATATAATCAACCAAATATGCAGGAGTTGATGCCCACGGAATCCTTCTTTTCAGAACTTTGGTTGGAAAGGTTTGTCAATATTTTTACTTCATTTTTCGTATGCCTCCCATTTATTTTTTGTTCCTAGCTTCCTATACTCAGTTCTTCTTTCTCACGGATTGCAGATATTTGGAAGCATTGGTTCAGTGGGAGGTGGACTTGCTTTAGGTAAAGAGGGCCCACTAGTCCACACTGGTGCTTGTATTGCTTCTCTACTTGGACAGGCAAGTACTGTTCCCAAAACTAGCTAGACCATCTGATTACCTCTTTGTGCATTTGGAAAATCAAGGACTGTTGTTTTTCTTTCGGAATGCACTCGAATATTCGTGTAGTAGTTATGGTAAGCAAATGTTTTCTCAGAAATATGCATAAATTGAAGCTAAGTCGTAAGAAGGTATAATTCGATTTGAATCTGTCACTACTTGGATTGTGATCCTTAGTAAACTTGGTTTTCTGAGCGGCTTAAATACTTTGGCTTAGGATTTTACCTTGAGGTATACAAAGGCTAATTCAGATTATATGGCTTCGGCTGTTATTAAACCATTTCTGCAAACTAGGAGTTATATTGAATATTATGAATATATTGTAAATGTTATGATATTTTTGAGAAGTTATCAACGGCAGATTGAGTTTAATAATTTGAGTGATGAGTTTTTTTCACTATGCTGATGTTATTCTCTACCTTACGCCAATTTTTTCCAAGTTAATCTATTCAGTTTTTTTTTTCGCCTGTTTGAGCATTCATTCATTTATGGATACAAAAACAGCTAAAAATCTTATTCCATTGTTGTGGGACATCACATTTATATTCATGATCATTCTTGTAGAATTTATTCTTTTCACTCTTCCTTTTTTTACTCCGAAAACACTATTGAATTTCATGAATGATGATTTTCAATTTAAATTTTCTCTATTTTTTCATGTAACTCTCTACTGATTTTGATTGGTTCAGGGTGGATCTACAAAATATCACTTAAGCTCACGATGGTTGCCCATATTCCAAAGTGATCGAGATCGTCGGGACCTTGTGAGTTGCTATATCCTTTTATATTGTGGCTGAGTTTTCATTTAGTGCATGTTTCTGTTTTTACAGTCATAATAACTAGAAGGTAATAATTGAACTTATTTATTGCTAAACTCACAGGTGTGGTTTCTTTTAAAGAACTTTATTCTTTGGACATATTTTGGTAATATCCTGCAATCCAAAAATGCAGATCATTGCAAAACCAATGTAGAACTACCCACAATTCTTGTATACATTTATGACGACTTAATACAAAAATGTATATAATTCACGTATCATTGTCAGAGTTGAAGAAGTGAATCTCAACCAATGCACTTTCTCCCTTTTCATATGGCTCTATTTCATAAATGGCTATAGAGCGTTTTTATTCCGCTGGAAGAAGATATTAAGATATGGAGAAGCAGTGCTCTAGGCAATTGTCATAAAATTATTGGCTTTTCTTAGTTTTCGTGATTTCAAGTTAAAATGTTATCCAAATTCAATTCGACCTTGACTGTAATTTTTTATAGAACTTTGGCATGGTATCCTTCTTTTCGTTAAGCTACATCTATGAAGATTTTGGGAACCTGTTAAGTTGTTGGAATGATATGGATATGGGAGTATAATAGTTTTCCATCTCGAATGGATTGTGGCTCTTATTCATTGATGGCTACCATAATGTAGTTCGATATGCACTCGTTGTCATTGAGATTCCTTTCTTTGCTTCTGAATTCCTCTGTAGCTACTTCTAAATCTCGTTTTTGTGTGCAATGATTCAAACCAAAGTCTCTCCGGACTATTTTTTAATTTTTGTAAAGGTAACCTGTGGATGTGCGGCTGGGGTTGCTGCCGCTTTTAGAGCTCCAGTTGGGGGCGTACTATTTGCCTTGGAAGAAGTCACATCATGGTAAATATGTTCTGTACCACATATTATTAAAATGGCATCTTAAACATCATGTGAGAACATTAATTGTTTTATGTTTATGACATAATAGTTACTTGGAAGTGAATGGAAAGTTTTTGACTGTTAATTTTTTATATGAGATCTGAGTCGCGTGGGCATCAGGTAGATAATAGCAATTATGGATATCCAATTTATGCTGACCCAGTCTCTTTTCACTTTGTAGAAGTTCGGTGCCACATAAATAGGCTTTTAGCTCATTTTTCATTGTGCATTCAGACGTTATCCTGTATAGAGACATTTCATGTGGAGGCATATGAATTTATTTATAGCCCTTTGTCTTTATTTCTCATCTGAACTGATCATGTCTTTCAGCATATATCCATTGATCGTAGATGCCTTCTTGTTGATCTTCTCTCATTTCTTAATTATTTTTATTTTACCCACAAAACAGACTGTCTCTATTGAATTCCATTTATCCTACTATTATATCGGTATAATCTTTGTTATAAACGTTATCAAAGACAGATGGAAGGCCAATATAGATAATCCTGCTTGATTCTGCATTATTTTGAGGATTTCGAATCAATACTGTTATTCTAGGGTGTGAAACTGGTGCGGGAAATTTGTTAAATGTAATCTTTAGTTTGGGTTCTATTGCTAACATGAATGTCACACAGGTCTGTGAACAATTTGAGAATAAAAATTTTTTTACGTTTCTTCACCTTTTTACATTTGAAGGTGGAGGAGCCAACTTATGTGGCGTGTCTTCTTTACATCTGCTATTGTGGCTGTCGTGGTTCGTTCTGCCATGGGATGGTGTAAGAATGGGAACTGTGGCCATTTTGGCTCTGGTGGCTTCATCATCTGGGACATTTCTGGGTTGCACTTCTGCCCTTTATTTAACGGTACTTTCACATACTATACTGGACTATTCTCTGATCAGTACTTTTTCATGCAGTGGTCAAGAGGATTATTCGTTCCAGGAATTGTTCCCCATGGCAATAATTGGCGTTATCGGTGGTCTTCTTGGTTGGTGCAGTGAATTCTTTTTCGGTCATCTAGACTGCTTCTACTATTAGTGTTGTTATTATTATTATTAGTAGTACCAATGACCTTGATGTTTGTTTTCAGGAGCTTTATTCAATCAGCTTACTCTTTATCTAACTTCGTGGCGTAGAAATTATTTGCATAAGAAGGGAAACAGAGTGAAGGTTTGTGATGAATGGCATTGCTGTTTCTCTTAATAACAGGCTCATAAGAAGCCTATCTTTTGTGTGTTTTGCATCTGACACTTATGTAGGTGTCATTCTACTGCAGATTATTGAGGTTTGCCTTGTATCTCTGATAACATCTGTTCTTTCGTTCGGTTTGCCACTTCTAAGAAAATGCAGCCCCTGTCCTACTTCCGGAGCTAATTCCAACATTGAATGTCCAAATGCACCTGGAATAGACGGAAACTATGTTGATGTAAGTTCTGAATCCTAAATTTCAGAATAGTTTAATATTAGTTATTAGAAAAGTAAACATGGTCTACTCTACTTATTTCCACTTGGTGGAGTTTGATTGCCCAGTGTCTCTAGCAATTTCTAAGAAGGATAGATGCTATTTTTCTGGATCCTAATCGATTTTTTGAAATAACTTTGTATGTTGTTTCTTTATTATTTGAATGTCCTTTTATATCAGTCTGATCTACTAATATTGGCATGCAGTTCTACTGCTCAAATGGTAAGGAATATAATGATTTGGCGACAATCTTCTTCAATACCCAGGTTTGGAAGCTTTTCGCAAAAGCTTTTTTCTATTTCTTCTATTTAAAAAGGTTCTTTTTAAATTATTTGACTTCAATGTGTTTCATATTTCAGGATGATGCAATACGCAATTTATTCAGTGCGAAAACCTTTCACGAGTACAGTGCTCAAAGTCTTCTGACATTTTTGGTATAATACCATGTTTTTCTTTTTATTTTTCTTCACGTATTGAATACATGAAGTTAGGTTTTTTTTGTCTTTAATAAAGATAGCATGTCAACAGAAATGTCATTCACATTTATTAATACTTGTCTTATCGCACTGGGTGCAAAAGCAGTCTTTTATTGTAAAGAAAGTTAATTCTGAGATATGTACTGGATATTTATCTTTCATTATATTCTCATATTGTTTAGTCAGTTAATTCTGAGATATGTACTGGATATTTATCTGCAAAGACAGATCTTAATGGTTGCCACTATACAATATGTTTCTAAGTTTTTTTTTCTGTTCTATGGATTGTTCCATTCTAGTGTCTGTAAATAAATGCAAAATACATATCAAGCACGTTTGTTACGTCCAAAAATCTCTCAGGTGGTATTTCGCTCTGTGGACATTATGCATTTTGCTGGATAATCCAATGGATAAAATCTTCTCCAAATCTGGAAGGCAAACAACTTTAACATGTTTTAACTTTTTGTTCAGACATTACATGTTATCAAACCTAGAAAAATGATCAACATAGGATCGTACAAGCTGTCTCTTATTAATTCAGAAAATCATATCATATGTGTAATATAGTTTATAAGCAGGTTGTCCTTTTTATGATCATTTTAATTGTGAATGATGTGTTTCTGAATACATTTTTTCTTTGGCTATATAGGCCATCTAACTGTCAGTCTTTCATAAGACATTCAAGATATCTTATTTATTCCTGAAATGAGACATGGATATAGTTCTTTTTGTATGATTGTGACTGTAAATTATGTTTTTTATACAAATCTATTGTAAGCCCTGTTCAAAACTGGCTTATGAGCCTACACCAAAGGTGATCAGCTGTAGTTAAGGAGCCATTGTATGTTGGACATTCTAGGTGGGGTTATCATATTATTCGGATTATGATTTATAATTTCACAGTTAAAGGATGTTCTTTATCATTACTGACGCATTTTGAATTCAGATTTCTTCAGTTTATCTGAATAACCTTTCCTCTTCAGAAAAGTAATTTATTTGAAAAAAAATTATGCCTACAGGTCATATTTTATTCCTTGGCAGTTGTGACGTTTGGAACTGCTGTTCCAGCAGGCCAGTTTATTCCTGGAATAATGATCGGTTCAACATATGGCAGACTAGTGGGAATGTTAGTGGTTAAACTTTACAAGAAGCTTAATGTTGAAGAGGGAACGTGAGTCTCCTTTTACCCTTCCAATACATAAATGAAATACTGGCATTTTATTTTTCAGTTCATATATGGTAGTGTTAAAATTTCAGTCATATACGTTATTGTCACGGATTTTGCATTTTAGTACAACAGGTATCCCACATCTCTACACATGTCAAACTTTACTGAAATCATTGAACCAGCTTGATTATGTGAGGCAGTTCAGTAATCGCATCAGCCTCTTTATGCTTTTCTTTCCGAATCTTTATTTCCTCCTTGCCTTTTGGAAGTACTTGCTCTTTCCATCAGAAACATGTCTCTCGAGAGGTACAGTAAAATAGAAAGAATATAATAGGCCTAAGTTGTCTCAGGTTCAGACTCTTGGCCGAAGACTATCCTAGAGTATAGACCCATTTTGTAAGATATGACTACTACGAATTCTTTTGAAGCCTCAGAAAACCACCCCAACCTGCTGAAGTAGTTATTTAGGTTTCCATAAAATGCATATATTTGAAAGCATGCTTTGGTGGGATCCGAAGGCAACCTTTCACGGAGGAAGACACTGACCGATCAAGTACTTCCACAAGCTCAGATATTTGTAAATTGATATTGTTGTAGGCCCCTCACTGTAAAATCTTTGATCTGAGGGTAAAGGAATTCCCCTGTGGAGCTACACATTAGCTTAATATTCCGCCCCAAGAAAGACTGGCTAAGGAAACCCATTCTTAGAAGTCAAAATTGAGACAAATTAATACTTGCTGAAATACATGTTTTCTAATAGAACCCCACTGGTTCTAACAAGGAGCAGGTATACCAAAGGGCAAAGAGTAGAAAAGATTGACCAAAAGAACACTCAGATACTCAGATAACAAGGAAATAAAGGAACAGAGAAATAGAGTTTCTGGAGGAAAACCTAAAATGTTCGAGATGAATTGAAAACCATCTCTTTCTTCCGATGACTTATCCTAAAAGTGCCTCCTCCAGGAGGCCATTGTAGGTTCATATACCTTAGCTCTTAAGCGGGCCTTAGCCCACTTAAACACTTCGTTCCTTAATATGGCCTTCTTCCACTTCTAGTCACACTTAATGCTGAATCGGTCTCGGGTCGTGATGGTTACCGCTGGAACATTATAAAGGTCAGGTGGGGGCCCAACATTTTCATACATCTCAGGGTCGATAAATATTCTCCATCTATTTGTTTCCCTCAATTGTGCACAGAATTTCTAGAAAATTTTCCCAAATATTTATCCTAACTTTACTCTAATCTGCTTCATCAACTGTTACAACAATCATTCCAAGCTTTGGATGTCCTCATCATTCTTTCTGTTAGGATGAAATTTCTGCAGACGAACAACTTAATCCAGTCAATGACATAATCCTAGTTAAAAATTAATACATATAGTGCTGTGCGGCATGCTCTTTCTTTTAGTCAGTGACCCACACGTTGTGGACATGGCAACCTATACATCCAAGAAATTGTGTGAAACTTCTCATCGTTATGTGAGAGTATCTGGATAGTTCCATGTTCAGGTGGAAAACTAAATCACGTGCAGTTCCACACAGGCAGATCAGGGTTGCCTTTTCTTCTTTCATTTTGTTTGTGTGTGGAGTGCAGTGGAAGTTGGTGAGTATTACATGCATGTGTCCATTTGTGATTCTTGTGGGTATATTCCATATCTAACAGGAACTTGTTTATATAATCCATGCTAATTCTCACATGTTTTCTCAAAAATCTTCATTATTCATCGGAAACTGATTTTTTTCTTCTAGTCGTCTGAAAAAAAGTCATTTGTAGCTTGATAGAAAACTATCATGAACCTACCCTTCTTTTCCATTAAAGTTGATTAGTTATTATCTCTTAATTTACCTATGACTGCCTTTGAGTCTGTCTGCCCTTCACCCATGACGTTATTGCATACATTCCTCAGGCAAATAGATTCAAACTGAGACACTTTGAGAACTCATTCCTTGTTTGAGATAACCCCAAAGTACATTGAAATTAAGAGTTTGGCAGATAGGATCCTTATTTAAAACCATGTGAAATTCATGAGTAGGACAGACGCCCTTCCAAATCGGAACCTGAGTTCCAGTTGGTTATCCAAATTTCAGGTGTTGGGTTGTGATGAATGAATATTTATCCATTTAGCCGACACAGCATCTTCATGTAAACGAAAATTATGGTTCATACAGACTTTATAATTTACGGCTCAGTTTCTGTAGAACCTGCAACTTATTACATCATGCAGATATTATTTGTAGTCGACCTTTCTTTAGACGGCATATAAAAATAAATTTAGAAAAAATTTATGTATTACTCTATAACAGCTGTCGTCTTCTTTATATTTCTTCGTTGTCATATTTGAATTATTGTGGCAATCATGCCGAATATCTTACTCAAAAATTATATATCTGGTAACAGGTATGCATTGCTTGGTGCTGCATCTTTCCTTGGTGGTTCTATGAGAATGACCGTGTCCCTCTGTGTCATTATGGTAGAAATCACAAACAACCTAAAGCTTCTACCGCTCATCATGCTTGTCCTCCTTATATCTAAGGTAAATAACTCATTTTAAAACAATTAGAAATATTATCTGCACACCTCTTATACCGTACTTTCACTGCAGGCTGTTGGCGATGTTTTCAACGAAGGCTTGTATGAAGTACAAGCACGTCTGAGGGGCATCCCTTTACTTGAATCTAGACCAAAGCAGTACATGCGACATGTAACAGCAAAGGAAGCCTGCAAGAACCAGAACGTATGCTTTTTTTTCCTTTTTCCTCTCCTTTTTGGAGTTATAAGAAAATATTCCAAGCCTTCATTAGTAATGGCTTTCCTTTTATATGCACCAGGTCGTCTCCTTCACCCGTGTTGTTAGAGTTTCAGAAGTGGTCTCTGTTCTACGTAGCCACAAGCACAATGGCTTCCCTGTGAGTTAATCGTAACGCCCTCTTCAGCTTCCTTTATTTCCCTCATGTTGCCTTAAGGAATGTCCCTCCCCCTTTACTCGACTCAGGTGGTCGATCATGGAAGAAATGGGGAGTCCCTCGTTCTTGGGCTCATACTTAGAAGGTGCAACCCATCTACGTGTTTTCCTTCTACTGAGCTATTCTATTTATTTCCTTAATGAATGTGGAAGTGATAAGGCTGGACGTCACACTAAAATCGGAGACCTGGGTCTTCTTTGTCTGGCCCCAGTCACCTGTTGGTGCTTCTACAGTCTAAGGCAGACTTCCAGAGCAGCCCCTATCCATCCAACTTGAAGGCTGGGCCTGTCTCCGTCAGGTTGGTGGGCACCTCTGGATGATCTTCCATTCACCAGCTTGGCTCTTTTCTTGGCCGCTCGTTGATTGACTCTTTTCTTTTTAGGCACAAATTTAGCGACTTTGTGAAACCCGTCTCGAGCAAAGGGCTGTCCATAGAGGATATCCATCTAAGCGAAGACGACCTGGAGATGTACATAGATCTCGCGCCCTTTCTCAACCCTTCTCCTTATGTGGTTCCAGAGGACATGTCCTTGGCAAAGGTGATCTTCTTCTCAGAGGAAATTATTTTTTTCTCGATTTTTTTATCTTCTATAATAGCACTCAGATGTATATTTCAGGTGTATAATCTGTTCCGACAACTGGGTCTAAGGCATATATTCGTTGTCCCTCGCGCTCCGCATGTTGTTGGTCTTATCACCAGGAAAGACCTGCTGGCCGAGGTGATTAAAAAATAAATATCTCTTAATTTTTTGTCTGAGCCAGATATAAATCATGACACTGGAATTATTTGGGATTTTAGGAGACGGAGGATTCAGCGACAGTAGAGCTCCAAACGGCCAGTGTAAGGTCTCGTGACTGCTAAACCCCACGCCCATTTTTTTAATTCTACACTCGTTCCTTCTCTATTAGTGGTCTGAAATTACCCAAAAGTTATATCAATCAAGGTTCTTCGAATTATATGCTCGTTCTCTCCTTATCATGGCTCTGAGATCACGCAATAATTAAATCAACCAGGGTTCTACCATTCCTCTAATTGTGCCGTCCTTCCTTTACTGGTGCTCTAAAGTTACCCAACAATTATCAATCATGTTTCATACCGGATTTTTGCATACTTCCAATTTTTTATATTTTTTATTCCTCTGTTAGAGGATCTAAGGTTAATCGATAATAATTTCAATCAAGGTCCACATCGGTTTCTTGCATCCTTCCAATTTTAGACAATAGTTGCATCAATCAGAGTTCTCACAGGGTTCATTCCAGGGTTCTCAGGGCCAAGCAACCAGACTTCCTCTCATCATTCTCTCACTACCCATTCTCTGCATTCGCCTCGCTGCCTTCATCTTGGGCCATTCTTTCCATTTTTGAGCCTCTGCCACATCACAGATTATTTCTGGCCTCTTCTACCCGGCTGGAATGGTAGTCCAAACCCACCTGCTCCTGGTATCACTCTGCAAGCATCCATAGCATGTGGGCTTTAATGTGGTGCCACTTATCATCTTCAGCGTGGGATTATTCTCACTCTCTGTACATGTCGCTCTGCAGAGCTCCGCATAGAGAACCAAGAAATGTTGGCAGGCATGCGCAGCATATGGAGGGACCTCTCCTTGACAGCCTCCTCACCCAGTAGCGGTGGACTCATCGCAGGTGCTGGCCTCTCACCGCCGCCCCCTCCACCCCTGCAAAGGAGTTTATCCATTATCTTGATTCGCTCACACTTGACTGATGATGCTGATGTAATCCACCAATTGAAGAGAGAGAGATTATAGTGACACATCAGAGGTCCTATTGGTTCCCCACTCACACACTAGGTAAAACTCCTACCCCGTATATATCTTCATGTATTTTCTCATGTTTCTTTTCCTATACTGGTAAAAAAATATATGGCCAAATTCCTCCAATTTGTTTTGGAAAAAGGTGGGGAAAGGGACTGGTGGAGGATTTTCTTAGCAATTCGTCCCAAATTCATGTATGGGCGTGAACCCACCTGAGAGAGAATAACTTTTGGTGTTGACGTCAAGTTCATCTAAACACATTTGATTTGTCATCTGATCCATACAAGTTATGAACATATCACTATCTAGATTTCTAATTTGCAATTTGTGAGAAGGATATGTACTTTACATACTTGTAGATATGTCATCTCGTAGACTCAATTTCTGAGAGGAAATTAGCTCACACATATAAAGAGTGATAAACATGTCTTACCTCTTATCATTCATCATCCAAATATCTTTTTATCATAAGATAACTTTTCAATAAATAAAATTTAATACTTTTATATTTCTATCATAAAAATATATTGATGTCAAATATAATAACCTTGTTAGTTACAAGATCAAAATATGTATTCTATAATAAATCATCATATAAATATATTATACTCAATATATAATAAATATTTAGTGTTTATATATACTTAAAAAAATTTATTTCCTTAAGATGACTTTGAAATCATCTTTTAATAAGACAACGAAGTCTACTTGGGCCTCCATCTCTAATTAGAAGGTCTCATGTGTTGTACTATTTAGAATGTATATTTTTTAGCTAAAGGTATAGATATAATGATCTTCTCATGAGACAAGTGCAGGGGAAGCCTCCCTGCTTTCAACCCAACTGTCCACCCTCAACACTTCCTCCTTCTTCTTACCCACCCTAGGCTGCTCGTTCCTAGTACAGGAATCCAAGAGGGAAGAGGAAGTGAGGGAAGCGAGAGGAAGAAGAACCAAGGAAAATTAGTGCTCCCTGGTTTTATATAGCTTTGATTTTTTGAATGCCTCAAAGGAGCAGGAGGAGGACAGTGGGCAGGGAACCAAGTAATATCTTTTTAGACGAAAAAGTTGTAGGTGGCTCCACTATATACCATTGCATAAGTGGGTTTGTTGATCATTTGTGGTCCTTGGCTCTTCCCATTGGTGCAACAAGGAAAGTCATTATGCAAGGTTGAGCATAGGAACATTGGTTTCAAGCACTAGCACCTCCTACATGGCCAAGGCACATAGTGTGCTTGCCTCCCTTCTTATATGCTCAAAACAATCTCTCATTCAATGAGCAATGTGCAAAAGCACCACTTCTTGGGAGTGTCACCTAATATGCTTTTTTCTTGGACCACCTAATATCACTCCTCAAATCATGTCACTCTTGGGTTCACCATTGTCACCCAAGTGACCCTAATTATGACCCCCACAACTTACCTCTCACAACAATCTCAATAGAGGTAGTTTTTGAAGTCCAATACATCATTACTATCATTGCTAACTATAAATTTCAACCTCTTTGGTAAAACATCGTTGCATACACACGTGTGGAGACCAAACATAAAGTTGAAAATTTTGTCCTCTTTTAACATTTTATAATGTCTAAGAGAGGTGAAGTAGTATACCTCACATACTTTCAAAGTAAACTTACATGATAATGTTAAATGATTGCATCTTTAACCAAGTGATATGTGTGAGAAGCTGATATTTAGCTCCTTCATGACGATGAGAGCTTTTGTTAAGTGTCCCACTAGGTCTTCCACCATAATTTAGCATCATCAAAGATGTATATGTTGGGAAGCATGACTTTCCTTGTCTTTGGCATGTGGCCCACTCTAAGGTATTAGTCAAGATCTCAAAGAAAGTTCTTAACCTCTTTGGTATTCCACAACCCTAAATACACCTTTGACTCAAGGAGTTTGGCATCCCCCACCCTACTTATAAACATGCCTACAACCATGTGCTTAACTAATGTTACATCCATTATAAAGGTTTCTAGCACCCCTTACAACTTGGAAACATCCAAACTAACCAACTCATCATTGGTGGGCAATAGCTTCTTCCGCCACCACCTACACATGCTCAAGTTGTTCCTCTATGTCTTGGAGATGACTCTCAATCACATCGATGATAATGGAAAAGGGAAAAGGTGATCCCCCCTACACAAGCAAACCTTTGCCAATAAGTGTCACTTTCTTTTGTCATCCAACCTTACTTTAATATTAATTCTTCATAAAAGTAATTCTTCAACTAAGCACTATCTACTTATATGAATAACATTTCATGTCCCCATCTAAAAGAAGAATTTCATGAGATGTGAGATAACCAACTTCTCAACTGAGTTGAAACTCTCCCCTTTATAAGGCGAGCACAAGTACTCGAAAGATTATATTATGCCTTACCTTTGAATGTTTGGTGCTCTACCTACCATCTCTTTGATAGAAGTATGTACATTAGTTTTTACATTGACACATGGTTGATGCTTTGCCTTTCATTGTATGCCACACATGATGCCACTATGTCACATGCTTGTGTGACATGTCACATTGTCATCCAAAGGTCAGTTTGACTTTCCCTATATTTGTGTTTGTGTCCATGTTGTGGGAACCCATGCCATGGCAACCAAGGTTCCCATGAACAATCATATTGTATTGGTGGAGCCACTCACATGTCCTTGACATGCATGCACATATATGTGCTCTATGCATGTTGTATCATGTTGCATGCGATGTTCATGCACATGTTACATCAATGAGGTTCACAACTTATAATCCTCACTTTGACTTGATATTACTATCTACCCAAGTCTCATACATGACTTGTGTGTGTCACACTCACGTCACCATGCACATGCCATACAAGTTCAACTATGCCACTACATACCTATGCATTTATAGTGCACAAGTGCTTGTCACATCTTGCCTTTACATGTACAATGCATAACCATGCACGCTACATTCATCCATGCAATGTCGATATCCCACAAGTAGAGGGCCACTATGTTTGCACTCATGCTAACTTAATATAAATAACTATCTGAATATACAATATAAAAATAATATTAATTTAATATGTATTTTTAATTATGATATTAATTTAATTATTAACTTTTATGTTAAATTAAATTATCTTCTTAATAATTATTTGGTGGTATGATTCTTCTCTCAAAACTATATTTTTTTAATATTAGGGTAGTCACATAAGGGGAAAGAAGGAAGAAGATGATGGGTATAATTGTTACATTAAGTAGTTTGGTACAAATAATTACCCTTTTTCCTCATAAGTGAATTTACTTATAAGGATACTTTATTTATATCCTTCCTTCTATGGTTTCTTAAGACCCAACTTGGTCGTCCGGGCCGGCCCACTAAGACCCAGATGAGGAGGATCACCTCTGCCCGTCTCGGGGGCGTACTTCGGCACATCTGAGGGTATTTATGGAATTTCCTTGAAAACGCGCGGATTCGCTCACTTTCAAGGATGCTTCTCAGGGTCCCCTCTCTCTCTGTCTCTGTCTCTCTCTCTCTCTCTCTCTCTCTCTAGCAGCTCTTTTCATTGCTTTCTTCGTCAAGTCGGCGAGCAGGAAAGCGCGGAAGTAGGAGGGGAGAGGAGAGGAGATAAAGGGCCCCGTGTTCGGCCGTGAGAGGGAAAATCCGGTTGATCGGAGGCGCTTTTCCTTGGTTCGCTGTTCGCCAGTTTTTTTCTTGATTCTAATTATTCCAGCGGCGATGAGTTTCCTCTTTGGCAAGAAGAAAACCCCCGCAGGTATCGTGCTCTCTCTTCCTCTCCCCACGAATCTGATTCGATTGATATTTGTTAGTTTTTTGGAACGACGGTTGAGAAATTCCGTCCAGATCCCTAACCGATTGTGTATTGAGCGGATGATCTGGGAAGGTCTTTTGCTCATCCATTATTTTCATCCTTTTTTTTTCCTGTTTCTCGTTGAGGAAGATGATGAACGGTCCGGCGTTCGTATAATTGATCACTAGGAAAGTTGTGGACTCCGTTTTTCTTCTAATTTTGCTTCTTTTGTTTTTCGTTGATCGCACAGAGATTCTGCGGGAAAATAAGCGGATGCTGGATAGATCCATAAGAGAGATCGAGAGGGAAAGGCAGGGGCTTCAAAACCAAGAGAAGAGGCTCATAATGGAGATAAAGAAGACCGCCAAACAAGGACAAATGGTTTGCGTTCTTTGTCTGCCTGCCTGCCTGCCTGTCTACGTTGATATTAGTGCGTCTATTCGAACTAATGAAAAATGATATTTTCCTAATAACACGGAATTTTATAGACACCATTGTTGAGTATGATCTGAGCCTGAGTTTTTAACCATATTGTAGATTCCATCAGATCTACCCCATATTATTCACCTTTTCCACCCTGTGTTTAGATTAAACCCTAGAGGTCACTTATCCCATCAACTTGATTCTAGTATTTGATATGGATTTTTTTTTACATTTTTCTCATGATTATGGTTGGATTCACTCACACGCTGGTAGCGTTAGATCGTGGTTTTTATCTCATCAATCTGATGCTGATCAGGTCCGATGTTTTACTTGTTGTTGGCCTTTTCCATCCTAAACCTTCTATTAGGCAATATATATTTTATGGTCAAGATAATTTTTGATGGGAGGATCGTAAGATTTCTTTTTAAGGTCTACTATCGGGAAGATGCCTTCCTTCTTGATTGTTGTTTAAGATTTCATAATCGTGGGGAAACCATTGGTGGTTCCATGGGCTGCTACTATTGTAGACGTGTTCAATGCCACTTCCTTAAATATAATTATACTTACTGATTGACCGTCAGATGATACTGATATTTGAAAATTCTTATCTTTGATGTTGAGATGCCTCATTTTCCCATTATCGATTCCGTGCTTGAAGCTGCTATAAACGTTTTGAGACCAGTTGAACGGTTCCCTTTCTCTATATTAAGTGAAACCTGAATGATTTTTTCCCACTTTCTTGGGGGGGCCTTCAAAGTGATGTGTCTGTTATGTAGCGCTGCTGGAAATAACCCCCCCCCCCCCTCCCCCCAACAGCGGGATGAGCCATTCTGGTTACTGTGATCTCAGAGTCAGGAAAGTTCGTAAATTCTGATCCAGATCTAGATCCTGCCCTTAAAAGGGAAGTTGAAGCTCTCACGTATTATCCTACAACTTTTGTATTCATGCAGAGAATTGGCCAAAAATTATCATTTATCGTGTGGTGTGTGGTTTTTCTATCATCGTAAGGAAAACCTACAGTTGTCTGAATCTCTGCCTTTATATCTATCTATTCAACACATGGATGCGGAATAATCTTCCAGTTCCAACTCAGGTTTACTGGTATATGCATACTTAAGCAAGTAGTTTGCATTCATTCACGGTCAAATTTTTTTTGTCCTGCTGAGTTTTCACCCGCAAGCAAATGGAGGACAGCCAAATTCATTCTTGTCAACATAAATAAAAATCCCATGTCCTGCTGAGTTTTCCGCATGTCTTGTTTCTTGCTGTTTCGATTAAATCACAAGAATAAATGCTATTTTGGTGGATCTTTTAGTTCTTGCGCTTTATTTGCCTTCTATTGTGGACACATTCTCAGTGCTTTCTTGCTGTGGCCTGTAAGAGTATTTATAAAATGGGAGGCAATAGATTTGATTTCGTGGCTCTAATGTCACAGGGAGCTGTGAAGATCATGGCGAAGGACCTCATTCGAACACGGCATCAGATCACAAAGTTTTATGCTCTCAAGTCTCAGCTCCAAGGGGTATCCCTCAGGATTCAGGTGAAGCTTGGAAACTATCCTTGAAGCGTCACAAAAGCTTCTTTCCACGTAACACACTACAAATTATTGGTTAAAGGCAGGGTCTTCCTGGGAAACCAGATGCCTAATTATGGCATATATCTGTTGGATGATAGATAAGATAATTCCATCAGACAGTTGACTCCGAAGAGATCTCATCCATCCTATCACTTTTAAGTTTGATTGTGATCACTTCTGGTATTAATGAATGGAATTGGCCTATTTCTCAGACGCTGAAGTCAACTCAGGCAATGGGTGAGGCCATGAAAGGAGTCACCAAGGCGATGAGGCAGATGAACAGGCAGATGAACCTTCCTTCTCTGCAGAAGATCATGCAGGAATTCGAGAGGCAGAACGAGAAGATGGAGATGGTGACCGAAGTCATGGGTGATGCGATTGACGAGGCCCTGGAAGGAGATGAGGAGGAGGCGGAAACAGAAGAGCTCGTGAGTCAAGTTCTTGACGAGATTGGAATTGACGTCAACGAGCAGGTTGATCCTCAAGTACACGATATTTTTATATTTATACACATACGAACTCTATGTATATGCATATATATTTGCTCTGATTTTATCTTTTAGCACTAAATACCACATTTTTCTGTGTATCCTCATGTCCATATAGATATACATTATCATCATAACCTATTGGCAATAAACTCTTTTCTTTTTCCTTCATCTGATATCTATTTATATAAATATGTATATGCATTATCGTCATAATCTGCTACTGCTAAATACGTTTTTTTTTCTACCTTCAGTATGATTCATGTATATGCATACACATATACATAATCAATCTAAATAATAAATACTATTTTTTTCCATCTACTTAATTTATGCATTATCATGTACATATAGATATACATTACCATCATAATCTATTGGCACTAAATTCTATTTTTTTCTTTCATATGATTTTTGTTTGTTGTCCATTTGTATATTTTTATATATACATTTGTATACATTATCATCATAATCTGCTACTCCTAAATGTGTATATGCATATAAATATACACTCAATCTAGATACTAATAACACGACATTTTCTTCCGTTTACATAATTTATGAATTCTCATGGGCATGTAGATTTACACTATCATCTAATAATCCTTTGGCTCTGAATAATCTTTTTTTTCCTACCCTCCGTGTGATATCAGCTGGTCAAGGCACCCTCATCGGTGGTGGCGGCGCCCGCCGCCCCCAGCAAGGTGGCTCAGGCAGAGGGCGCCGGCGAGGATGGTGGGATAGATAGCGAGCTTCAGGCCAGATTAGACAACCTAAGAAAGATGTGACTTTCGCTTCCAACCCAGCTTGTATATTGATGATCTTCAAGCTGCACACATATCCTTCACTTCATTCATATAAAAGCTTGCCTCCGTGTGTAAACAGAACTATGCTTATACTTGTGATGATGAGGAAATAATTATTGCATTTGACCCGAGTCTTGCTCTTATTTCATTTCTTAATTGGGAAACCGATGATAGAGAGAGAGAGAGAGAGCGTGCCTTCATTTGTGTTTTTTTCTTACTTCTTGACCAGGTTTTCTTGGGTTTTTGGAGTTTTCTTTTTTTTTCAGGGTCTCCGTTGGAAGTTTGATCTTTGCATTTCCTTGACCAGTTTTGGTTGGTGTTTGTGAGCTCTCTCAGAGTTGACGCGGCAGGTTGATTGGTAGCTAGTGGGCGCGAGTAGGTTGGGTCTAGCCTTCTCTCTCTCTCTCTCTCTCTCTCTCTCTCTCTCTCTCTCTCCCCCTCTCTCCCTCTCTCTCTCTCTCTCTCTCCCCTCTCTCCCTCTCTCTCTCTCTCTCTCCCCTCTCTCCCCTCTCTCCCCTCTCTCTCTCTCTCTCTTCTCACATCTCATGGGCCCATACCTCATAGGACTGAAGCCTTTTCTTCACTGGGATTCATTGGGGTCCAGCTCGGAAGCCCGTAGTCAACTCTCTCTCTCTCTCACTCTCTCTGGAAAGCTGAGCTTCAGAGGGCCATAACACGTCTTCCGGGCTTGTCCTCGGGTCCGGGCCCGGGCCTGGACCCGGACCAGGTATAATACGGGCCTGAACTCTCGCTATCTTTCACCTCATGACAGAAATGCCGGGTCCCCATATTCAACAGCATGAGATGGAGAGAGCGGATCGGGCCCATTTTTCACTCCGGGCTTTATTTGGACCTCATACTTGGTAAAGTAGGCGGGCCCGCGAAGTTCCTGACTCATGCACGATTCTTATTTAGTTCTCTTATTTGGACCTCTGAAGTCAGGCCCGGGCCCGAAGCCTACCGGGCCAGATTGGACCCCAGGCCCGGAACCCGGCCCGGCTGGGCTCCAAGCGGACCCGTTCTTTCGACCGCCTTTTACCCCCGCCACCCCCCCCCGCAACTGGCTCGTCTCAAATGGGATCATCATAATGGCGGAGAATGGTTGGACTCTCGCCGAGCTCGTCTCGGACCTGCATTTGAGTGAAGCGGACGCTGCTGACTTGCTTCGATTTCGGATCAACTTCCGACGCGATGGTCTCGGAGTTCATTGCTGCTGCCGGAGGTGAGCGGAGAAAGATTTATCTTATCATCTGCTTCTGTTTTTGGCTTCTTTGAGTTATCTTATTTGATCCTCTTGTTCTATGGTGTGTCTCTGAGCCCCGATTGATTGCGGTCTTTCCGTTATAATTGCCTCGATTTCTTTTCATTCTCTAAGAGTGTGGAATCTTCGCATAGTTTGAAGAGGATTTTCATCAGGAAAAGCACATCGAGCACTGGGGCCGGGGGTCCTTGCCCTCGTGGTGCACAGCTGTCTAGCCTAGGGTAGGGTTGCCCAACGCGCTTTGTCCTCAAAGTGTATCCGGTAGAATGGTGCCATTAAAACTCACCTTTCTATGAACTTCAGTCGTTTAATTGTCTTGTTTATAATTTCTGGGGTTAAAAACAATTCTCGTGTTTTGCAAAAGTCGCATCCAAGTTGTTTTGGACAGAGAACGTCACATAAATCCATCTTGCTTAGGAAAACTATCCACGTTGGGAATTCTCATGTGGGAACATCAATGACCTCAGACGCTCTTCTTTCTCTATGCTGCCTACAGATCCATCCTATGTGCCCATCGTCGAGATACCTCACCCGCCACAAACCGAACCTTTCAGCTATATCTTTTCCAGATGTAATCCTTCGATTCTTCAAGAAATCTGTGAGCCACTGCTGAGCAGCAGTTATATCATGACGAAAATTTAACAAACTTGGTCCGCCCGAGGGGGCACCCCTGTCTGTTGTTCTGCTTCCGGCAGCTTGCCCGGCGATTAAAGTAGCCCCTATTGCCCCTGCAGTGAAGGCTGTCATTCGAGAAACATGGGAAGCATTAAGTAGATGAGCTACCTCCCTGCCCAAATCTGGTACCATCTCTCCCATTCCTGCCACAAAATGGACTCCTATCTTCAGGGCAAAGGTCACAAGCTTCATGAATGTACTCATATATGGAAGCAGGCACTTCACTGCCTGGTTGTCTACTTGTATAAGATCACAACCTACCTGATCTTGCACAACATGCATTTCTCTCCGAAACTCGCACAGCATGTGTAAACGGAGTTCTGTCATGCCAGAAATCAGCCTTGTGACCAGTCTTCTTGAGTTCCCTTCTGTCTGTATGAAGTAGAACATCCTGGGTATTTTCCTCTCTTCTAGTTGAATGTTGTAGTTGACCATGTAATCTATTTTCCTGTGTAGTTCGACCAGAAGCGTGTGTTCATAATATCTTAGTTTGTGTATCTCTCTCCTCAGGTCCTTTATCTCATGCTGTATAATCTTTAGGCTCTGTAAAACTGCTTCTACACCCTTCGCAATACCTGATACTGAAGGTTCCACCGTGAAATCAGGCTCTCTTGCATGTGCCTGTGATTCACTCTCTGCCTGTTCGAGGGGCACAGACAGTTCCACAGCCAGATGATGCAAGTCATAGTACCTCTGATGCAGTACGTCTCGAAAATCATCGTCTGAAAGGAGATTTCTAGCATAGTCAAAGCCAGAGTGTAAAATGATTCTGTTTCCATCCGATACTGAATCCCATGTGTGCTGATAGTCATACATGCTGTCTGCTGGCACAGAGAGCAATGCCTGTTCCAATTGCCCCAAAAGCACAGCTTGACCATACCTGTACCTATGTGGAATAAGATGCCGGACACAGTCTGGCCTGATGATCTTTTCCACAAGGCTGACTCCAATTGCAAGACTTTGGATTGTTGGAAAGATCAGCTGCCTGAGGAGTCTTAGAATTTCTGTTGTGCTCTTAGTTGAGCGAGCAAGGACATCAATGTAATGACCAGGTTGTCCACCAAGCTCCACCCTGACATCTACTCCGTTGATTGTTATTGTGATGAGGTATTTCTCTAGATTGCAAGTTGCACCATGTGGGTTCTTCGATTGTATCTTGTTGTAGAGATGGACCTGGAGTTTCAGAAAGCTGGTAGATATTGATTTGTGTAAAACGATAAGTCAAAACGAATTAGTATTATTTATAATTTCGTTAAATCTAATGTGAGATCCTTTTCTCTTGTCATTTTTTGATAGAAGGTTTAATTTTTTTGAAATTTCAAATGAACAAAGGATATGATCTTTCTTTATCTGACGACAGAGAGGAAATGCATGCTATATGATGAGATATTACATCGTGCTTTTTGTGTAATGTAATTTATCATCACTTTTAATAGTATCAGCCACGCGAGCTCCATATTTGCATCTTAGGAAAACAAGGAACACATGTTTGAAATCAGCATATCTGTCTATAAAAGATGATATCCAATTATGGCTTCTTTCTCTTAGGTTGTGTATCCCCAGTTCCAATTATGCTACTACTCATTGTCAGAGACTTTTTTTTCATATGCGTCTTCCGCTTATTTTCAAAGTTTTACATATACTTGACATAGGAAATACTTTGAAGTTAAAATCAGCACTTTTATAAAGGCTCTCCCTACCTGTAACCTTGAGAAAAAGCTTGGTCCAAGATATGTCTGGCAGGAATTGTCACACTCCAGCTTCCGCCCTACGTAGAAGCATTCTGACATAGTTAGTTGCCATTTCTGAGTTTTTGCCCTGCTTCCTTCCAGAATTGTTGGGACAAAAAGCAGTGAATTGTGATCCCCAGGATGTAGTTCATAGCATAATTCTAACTTTAGCATCATGTGAATGAGATCGTTTTCTTCTATATCCTGACTATTAAACCTCCCTCTTAGAAGCTTCTCCAGTTCTCTCCTGCTTATGAATCCATTCCTGTTTGTTATAGTCTTGTTACCTGAATTAAGTTTTATCAAGCGACCAAGGACTTCTCTGCAGAACCATTCACAGTCGAGGATCAGAAATCCAAGCTCTTCAAAGAAAATCACCTCACCCATATAGTGCAGAGATTTTGCAACTTGACATCTCTGTGATTCTACCTGTCTAGTATTATGCCTTGATCGGATTCTCAAGAGTGGAACTTTGAGCTGGCATAACTCACCAAAGTCGTTCCACTTCATTGTTGGTCTGTTTTCATTCTCTAACCTCCAGATCTGCAGAATCTTTATGAAGTCATTTGTCAGTTGGTAAACCTGTGGAACCCTTTGAACTATTGTCTGGACAGTCTTTTGCAGGTGATGTGTGAGTTTGCTCACCGACCGAGTACTTCTTGCATCCACTGTGAAAACTGTCGCGTGTAACTCCACAATTCCTCTGAATCTTTCTCTTAAACTATGAACTAAATCAACGATTGGCAGCATGTTTTCCGATTGCTTCAAAATTTTGTCTGAGTGAGAGAGAACAATGGTTACATGTGGTAATATGGACTGCAGTTTTGCCCTTTCTGTGTTTGAAGCAATGCACCTAAGCCAGTGGAGAAGATCCTCTTCCAGTTCTGTTAGTCTTTTCTCTTCCTTGTTGTCAGGTTTTTGGAACAAACTGGAGACTATCAGGAAGAGAGAGCCTCCATTTCCTTGAAACATAACGTCGTGCAGGGTGTGAAATTCCTGTTGGCCTGCAACCACCCAGATCGATACTTTTATGCCCTCGTGCTGCAGGGTTTTGATCTTGATTTCTTCTTTCCTGACACCTCTCGGCTCTGCTCGGTTCACCAGTGGTAGAGTCTGTCTCCAATAGGGAAATGCTGCAGTTGAAGAGTTTCTGGTTATGGTGTTGCAAAGAGTTGATTTACCTGCATCACATGAATTTACGTCTCTCAGTGGATTACTTATAATGTTTCAAGGTTTTTAGAGGATTTCTTGAGAGAGTCTACGGGGGATAATTTTGAAGTCCACTTGGACACGCATAGTTACTCAATAAAAAATGAATTAACTAATCTAACTCTTCAGAATAGTTCGAGCATATGAGTAACCTATTTATCTAACGCCTTGAATGTAGTTTCATTGAAGTATGAACATAACTACCTTGGTTTTTTTGTTTCCAGCACTACCTGCATATTCTTGTCCACAGAAGAAGATTCTGCAACTCATTGGTGCAGCCCGTGGCAAGTCGTGGAACTGCTCATCCTCATGCTCCATCCTTTCTCTCTCGTCAAGCTTCTGAGTAATACTCTCGCTCTTTCCAGCAATCTGCAAAGGAGTTCCCACGAGATCAATCTCTTCTATCCATGGATTCACCTGCAATGATTCCATGATTGCTTGCAATACTAACGCCCCATCAACGCCTTCGCAGCCTCTGAGTGATAGACATCTCAAAGTAGAATTTCTCTCCAAACTCTTGAATATTCTAGCTATATCATGAGGTTTCAGGCTTCGATCGTCGAAGATTCCCAATCTTACTAATGTCTGATTTGTCTCCAGCATCTGCAAGATTGCTCCAAGCCCTTCCCTTCCTATCCTCGTCCTTCCTCCTCCAAAGGCAATGGATTTCAGAGTTGTGTTTGCCTGGTTCTGCAATCGAGAAAACCTACTCAATGGGCACAATACATGCTCAACACCCATCCCTCCAAACCTGTTTCCATCAAGCTGTAAATTTTCCACGGATTGGTTCCTGAATAACCCAGCAGCCACATACATAATTGCCTTGTCCCCAAGACATGCTCTCGACAGGATCACATCCTTGAGGCTTCTGTTTTGCTCTAAAATCTCTCGGAACACCTTCATCCACTTTGATGGCAACCGGACGCCAGTCATGTTGAGAGTACTCACTGTTGTGTTCCTCCCCAAAGCGCATGCAACTCTCTCCGAAGCAGAGGGCTTCAGTTTGTGAATTCTCAGCGTACGAGTTTCGGGTATGAACTCTGCCACCTTTGATCTCATGTTCTTGCCCTCCCTGTTCCATATGTGCACTGACATTGCCCGGTTTCTCGCCAGTACCGCAGCAATCACCGGCGCCATTGAGGCGGAATTTTCATCTTCTAAAATTATATGTTTAAGTGACGAGTTTATCTCGATCATTTGTGACAGTTCTTCCGCAGCTTGGGAGCCCACAGTGGCCCCCCATATTTGGAGCTCCTCCAGGGTCTCGTTCCTCCTCAGGGCGGAAGAAAGGCACCCCACTTCGAAGGCCCCGATTCTGCATTCTGAGAATGCAATTGCTTTGATTCTGCGGTCCGCTCTCAGTATTTCTGCAAGCAGAGAGAAGCCCTGCACCCCAAAAGCGTTCCTCCGAAACACAAGCGTCACTCTGGCTGTTCTCTTGTCAACCAGGGAACCAAGATGCCTAAGCTCCTCCAATCCCCATTCGACACCGTGGAATTCCAGGCTTTGCATAGGCTCGAGGGTCTCTCTCTCCACCGCCATTGCTGAGAGGATCTGAGAGAAAAGACTGGCGCCGTCTTCTCCAGCTGATATTTTGATGGTCATGGAGTTCTCTGTCTCTTGGTAAGCGCCGGAGCTCCCCTGCTGCAGGTAGAAGGAAACGCTCTGCAGTAGGATCTCTCCTGATCTGATTTCCTGCAGAGCCCAGTTCAGATCCTTGATACTCTGGTTGGTGGGCGTGGGTTCTTCAGCCGTCCTCGGCAGTGCCTCTTCTTCTTGCCCTTGTTGCCGGTGGAGTAGCCCACGGGGGAGCCTGAATCTGCAGGATGAAGAGATCATGTCTGAACCCTCTGGTTTTACTTCTGTTGGCAATATTTTTTCAAAGCCTCAGCTTTGATCCTCGGGCTGCCCAGCTGGTTTTCCTTCGGGTACCTGGTGAGTATCGCTCTTGCCAGTTTTTCTTCTTTTTTTTTTTCTTTTTTTTCTGCTTTCTTCCTACGATGCCTACTCGCCCTCTCCTTCCTTGTTCTTTCTTTGTCTGCGAACAATCTTTTTAGGCATGTGGAGAGCGTCTCATGGTCATTCTTTTACCCACGAAGGATGTGTTATTTGCTGGCCGAGCAGGGAAAGGAAAAGGTGAGCAGCAGAAGATGAAGTAAGCTCCCACCACTTCTCTCTCTCTCTCTCTCTCTCTCTCTCGCTATACCATGTTCATGTTCTCTTCTACCGATTGAGCCAGGAGGGAATCTCCAAAGGTCTCGTCTTTTAAAAAAAAAAAAAAAAAAGAAAAGGGTGAAGGAAGGAGATGGGGACGAGCGTGATTTGGAAGGATCCCTCAGATTCCCTCAGGGCGAGAGCAGGCAGAGAAGCCAAGAGGTGGGTTCTCTTTTAGGGTTTGCCCAGGAAACCATATCGTGCATCCCTTTTCCTAGCCTTCGGAGTCCCTGATCCGAAATGGGGACGGTCACATAGACGCAGTTCTGACGTAGCCGTATGGTGATTGATAATCCAGGGTGTTTGGATGGACTCATTGGGTTAGATTTCAAATGGGAATTCCACACCTTTTTTTTACTAAATTAGGATGTAGTTTCCTAGGCAGGAGCAGAGCCAGGCTTCGTCTAGGATATCAATCTGCTTTAAAAACATTAAAAAATAGGATGACTTACACCCCACCCCACCCCCAGAATCTTCCTTTAGTTTTGATTTTGGTTTCAACCAATTTTGACCATAATCAGTTTTCCATGAGATCATGACGGCAAAATGGTCAAATCAGTTTCCTAGGAGGTCGAAAATAATGAGCTTTTACTGAGAGATGGATGCATACTCTCAATGATGATGATGATCATGATGATGATGATGATGATTATGATGATGATGATGATGATGATGATGGTGTAGCCTTTGTGTATAAAGCTCTATTTAGACTTGCAAAATCGTCAGAAAACTTGTACAAATTAATGGCCTATTAACGTTTTTCGATCTTTTATTTACCAATTTGCTTGATAAACTATAACCCTGCTTTCTAATTATGAGCACCCATTCGTGGCGCAAGTTGCAATCACTTATTTGAACCAGGGACGGCAAATGGTCAAAATGTTAACATTCCCTGATGCCATGGAGAGCATGAAATGGGGAGAAAGAAAGACTCTTTAGCCTTCATTGAGCATCAAAGTCAGAGGCTAAAGACCCCTCCATGTAAATAATAAAATATTGGTTTGACTTTTATTCTCTTGGAACTGGGCATCATCTCCTGAAAGAATCAGCATCATTCTTGAGAGGGGAGCGAAGGGAGACTTCCCTTCCTGTTCATAGTTGGAGTGCTCCTTCTGAAGGCATCCACCTGAGATAGGATACCATTATGCTTCATAAATAATAAAATATCAGTTGACTTTTTATTCTCTAAGAATTGGGTATCATCCTCTGAAAGAATCAGCATTCTTGAGAAGGGAGCAAAGGGAGACTTCCCCTTCCCTTCCATAATTGGAGTGTGCTCATTCTGAAGACATCCACCCAAAATAGGATACCATTATCCTCCATAAATAATAAAATATCGGTTGGCTTTTATTCTCTGGGCATCATCCTCTGAAAGAATCAGCATTCTTGAGAGGGGAGCAAAGGGAGACTACCAGCAGATGGCTATTCTAGGCAGTGACCCCACCCATGATTGGAGCTCTCATTCTGAAAGCACAACCCTGGAATCCCATCACACAGACGCACCCAAAAAGGAAAAAAAAAGAAAAAAAAAAACCTAAAGAATCAAAACCTAATCTCTCTCAATGGGGGAGGGGCGGGGAGGGGAAAGTCCAAGTCAAGCCTCAGACCTTTGGGAGAATCAAATTATCTGTACTTGGGATTCTCTTGAGTTTGAGTTCCTGAAGGGTATCTCCAGTTAGAACTAATTACTGTGTTCTGTGGGGCATGGCGGATATGGGCGCGAGCCATCCATCCACCGGAGACTCTGCTATTGCTGAAAGGAATGGCCCCCCCTCTAAGCAGCAATTCCTGCAGAAAAAGGAAATCCAGATGAGCAGGCATTAGAGTGCGCTCGAAGCATTCAGTCTTCTGTGAAACGAATTCCCAATTATGTGATCTGAAACAAGGATACGTTTGATAGGGGGGAGGAGAGAGGATGCGACCAGTTTTCATTTCTCTAGTAACATATGAGGAATAAAATTTCATAGCCCTTAGAACCAGAGAAATGGATTTTCTCTGAGGTGAGAGAAGGAGTTCTTCCTAGAAATGACCAAACTACAGACTTTTCCTGGTGTTGTTCGTCGATAATGTAGAAAATGAAAAAACTTAGAGACGACCACGCGAAAAAAAAAAAAAAATTGCAGAAAGAGTTCAATGGTGTCCTTCATCCATCTCACAGATTTCATTTGATTAGTTGCTGGCCAGCGGAGTAGAATTCAGACTAAAATTAACTACACACACACACACACACACACACACACATATATGTCTGAAATTAATCATGATCCGGCACAGATGAGTCGGAGAATCCTCCTTCCAAGTTGCCAGAGCATTAACCATAACTGTTTCCGCGTAAACCAAAAGCAGTGTTTGCTGCAACTTGAAGAAAAAAAAAAGTATAATTCGTATCTTTTAGCAAGATCAAATGTCAGACATCACAAGGAATCACTGCAAGAACACAAGATTTGCAATTTATTTACCCCAATTGGAAATCTCTACTCTTTTTCCGGCCTAGATGTTATCTGGCGTTATAGTGAAAATAAAACCGAGTCTGGGGGAATATCAACGCAGAGTAGTAGAGCCCTTACCTCCATTTGATTGACCATTGGTAACATCATAACCTCTCGTATATCCAGAAAAATCTTTGGCCCTGACATCTGAAGCTTCATCCTCAAGCCCATAACCAAATGGACCAGCACCAATAATCTCCGGGGATGAAGAGCACCAGGTAGGATCACCATAAATTGACCTGTCACCATTTAATTCAGCGTAGGTTCCCCCATATCCTCCATTAAAACCATTATAGGACAGATCAGCTCCAGCTCCATTGCCAATCCTCCCATAACCACGCCCTCCAAGGCCAAGCCTATTCTGACCACTCCCATGGCGGAGACCTCCATCAGCCTGAAGTGAACTGTTCTGCGCACTCTGAACCGGGGTGGAGATGGAACCAGCCCAGTCCACTGTGCTGCCACCGAAGGCCCCAAGGTCGCCAATTATAGAGCCAAGAAAGTCGCTACCATTTGCAAAACTTGCAGCATAATTGAGGTCGCCATCTCCCCATAAATTAGCAGAGGAGCTGAAGACCGACTCACCACCACCACCACCACCATTGGTGCTGCTGTACCCAATAGGACCGGTAAATCTACTGGAATTTCCACTGTAAACGGGGCTCATCTCCCGCCCAAAGCCGAGATTATTGTGATGGTTTCTAGTCACACTATAGTTTGGGCTCATTGCTGGATCAAAATTCATACCCATTCTGTAACCCAGCCGACTAAAAGGGGGAAACCCACTACGCCCAACCGGAGTTGATCCAAATCTTGCATCCATCCTCATGCCGAAGCCATTTAATGGGCTGGGATTGGATCCATTATAGAAGCTGTGTACCCTACTTTGGCCATAGTTGTGCCCCATGGGCGACCTCATTGCAGGTCCCGGGGATGATTCTTTGGGGACTGCCTTCTTGACCTCGACCATCTTCCCATTGAGCTCGTGAAAGGTCTTGAACAGCACCTTGTCCACTGCATCCTCAGACTCATAGGTGATGAACCCGAATCCTCTGGGCCTCTGGGTATTGTGGTCGTACATCACAACGGCGTCTGTTATCGCCCCGAATTTCTCAAAATACCTCCTGAAGTCGGCCTCCGTCACTGTTGATGGCAGACCGCCCACGAAAATCTTCTTGGTGAATCCATGGCTGGGAGATCCCTGGATGCTTCCATTGTTTCTATTAATAATCTGTTGATCATCTCTAGGGACTGCTTTCTTCGCTTCCACCTGCAAAATTGATCCATCAAACCTTAGCGTTCATCCCATGCGAGAATCAACAAGGCAATGTAAATTAACAACATGCTTATTTTCATGAAATAAAACCAATTAGAAGCCAGGCATTAGGAATTTGAACTATGATCTGCGCCGCCTCTTACGATTCGGCCGTCAATTGTGTGTTTTTCCATGAGGACGGACTCGGCGACGGCAGGATCAGCGAAGACAACGAAGCCGAACCCTCTAGCTCGCCCGGTGGTACGGTCCTTCATGATCACAGCCTCCACGACCTCCCCAAAGTTCCTGAAGTAGTCCCTGAGGAGATCCTCGTCGGTGTCCCAGGAGATTCCCCCAATGAAGAGCTTGCCGAGATCTGACTCCATCTCGCTCCCTGAATTTGCAAGCGTAATTTCGTTCATCCATACGCCCAATTAAAGTCAAAGAAAAAAAGAAGAGTAGTCATCGATCGAATTTCACATCCTCATTGCGCAGGCAGATTCAATTCCGAAAGAAAAGCAACAAGTTCCCGCCGAATTCGGCGGATTCGCGAGAAACAGTCGTCAGTCAGCAAGATGCTCAGAATTTGAACAGAAGAAATCGGATTAGATCCAACGGAAATCTGAATCCAACCGAGCCGATGGAATCTCCTCCGCCGGTGCACAGAGGCTGTGGAACGAAGGCAATCGGAGAGAACATCCGCGAGAAAAAAAAAAAAAGAAAAGGAAGAAAAAAACAAATCAATTTAGAGAGAAACATGTGGAAATGCGCACTCACCGATCAGAGACTTTCCTGCGGAAGAAGAGGAAGGGGGAGGCAGGGGGGAGCCGCAGTCGACTAATCTCTGTCCAAGATCTCAGCCGAGTCCCTGCGAGGAAGACGACGGAGAAACCTTCGCCTCCCCCCTCCCTCCCCCCAGCGGACTCTCCCCCGCCCCTCTCCTCCAATTCCGGCCTCCGCTCGACCCCCCGACAGGAGGATAAGAGGAGGGAACAGAAAGAGGAAGATCGGACCAACTCCAAATGGGGGGAGCAGAAGAGAGAGAAAAAGGGGATGGGGAAGAGAGAGAGAGAGGGAGGGTCCATCCAGAGAGGTATATACGAGGGGGGGGGGAGGAGGAGGAGGAGGAGGAGGAGGGGCAGATGATGGGGACGGCTCTCCATCCTCTCCTCCGCTCGCATTGTCTGCCTGCCTGCCTGCCTGGATTTCCCAAATTACTACGTCTCCAGGGTGATGCCCCTAATTTTACCATTTTTCCAGGAGCGTTCCTACCGCAGAGGGGCAGTTGCGGGCTGACCACCCGGGGGGACCCGAGCCGTCCGATCGAGGCCATCGCCTGAGGTGGAGTCCACGGGGGACGAGGTTTCTGGAAAGTTCGGGGGCCGGGAGGGGGGGGGGGAATGCAGGTGGTCAACTCCTGCACCAGGCGGAGAGAGAAGACGAAAGAGAGAGAGGACGATTGGGGGGTAGTTTCTGCGGAAGCACGACGGAGCAGGCGGCGACGGAGTCCCACGTCCATGCAGATGAGCTGTACTCAATGGCCACGCGCGTCTCCCCAGGAAGATTCCCTCCGGGCATCTTCATATTTAATTAACAAACTAATGAGTATTTGACTCAAATGGCTTTATAATATCCGTCCAGGGACCAGCCCCCGCCCTCCTCTCTCTCTCTCTCTCTCTCTCCCTCTCTCTCGCTCGCTCGCTGGCACAGAGACACACCACACAGACTCAGAGGGAAAAGCGAGCTGGCAGGTGCAAAAGGGGGGGAAGAAGAAGAAGAGGGAGAAGGAGAAGGAGAAAAAGAAGAAGAAGAATGGAATCAATTTAAGAGAGAGACTGAGGGGGGGGGGGGAGAGAGAGAGAGAGAAGAGGAGAGAGGAAGCGGGATCGATCAGGCATCGGCGTCGAGGCCGGAGAAGAACGGGTCGTTGAGGAGGTCGGCGGCGGAGGGACGGGCACGGGGGGCCCCGAGGCAGCGCTCGATGAAGGCCCTCGCCTCGGGGTCCTTCACGTTGGCCAGGGAAGCGGGACGCTGGCCGGCGGTGACCTTCCTGTAGATCTTGGCCACGCTGTCGCACTCGCTGTAGGGGATTTCCATGGTAACCATCTCCAGCACGCACATCCCGAAGGAGTAGATGTCCACCTGCTCCGTGTAGTCCTCGTCGTAGAGCTCCGGAGCCATGAACTCCGGCGTCCCCAGGAGAGAGTGCGCCACGTGGCTCTGCTCCTCCACGATCGCGGCCAGCCCCAGGTCTCCTATCTTCACCTGCAACATCCGTTTCGCACGTCCTGCTCAGCGCCCCCAGCACAGCACAGCACAGCACAGCACAGCACAGAATCGGTGGGGGGGAAGATCGATCGATTGATTCTACCGGGGACGAAGAACACACAGGAGGCACTTGATTCAAGGTAGAAGAAGGTTTATTGTTCATCTGATTTTGTGGCGATTTTAGGATCAGATTTAAACTAAATTAAGTCTAGAGAGAAGATCCGCGCGTCATACTGAGGGTGGGTTCTAATCGATTACGTTTAGGGTTAGGGTTAGGGCTAGGGCTAGGTGGTGTAGAGGAGAGGAGGGAGGAGGTCGTTGGCTACCTGACCGACGTTGCCGTTGATGAACACGTTGCTGCAGTTGATGTCGCGGTGGATGATGCAGGGCTCGTGCGTGTGGAGGTATTCGAGGCCCTTCAGGATCTGCCGTGACCACTTCTTGAGGGCCTTGAGCGACACGTTCCGGTGGCGCCGGCGGTATTCCCGGAGATTGCCGGAGGTGCAGATCTCCGTGATGAAGTTGAGCGTACCGTTCTCGGCGTCCAACCAGACGTGATAGAGGGTGATGATGTTCTCGTGGCGGAGGGAGCGAAGCAGCCGGACCTCGGAGAAGAGCCGATCGATTACTCGAGTGTCCTCCATGAAGCAGCTCAGGCGGACCTGGTTCCAGGCTACCTCGATGCCTTCCTCCTGGTCGAAGCCACGGTACACCTTCTTCACGGCCCCGGTCCCCAGCAGATCGGCGTACCGGCCGTACCGCCCCGACGGATCCACCTCCACGAAGGGCTCCGCGTCCTTGTCAGCGACGCTAGGGCTCGCCGTCGGCATCCTCGATCTCGAGACCGAAGATGAGGAGGAAGGCAAGGCGGTGGAGTGGAGAATCGACAGATTCGGACTCCTCGGGAGCCCTATAGCAACGAAAGACGCCGATTAAGACGCTGGAATTCGATTCGAAACCCGACCAATATCAAAACCGCGGTAGAAACAAACCTCGAATTGACGGACGATCCGGCGGCGAGATCGAGATAGCAACCGACTCAGATGAACACGGACGAGGCGCAGATCACAAGGAAGAACGAGGTCCTAGCTTCCTTGAGGTACTGCAACGTCGGAGACATCCCGGCGTGGAGCACTACGCCCTGCCACGCGCGCATCGATCCAAAACAAGGGATAAATCAATAAGAAGCCTGAATCCGCCGGAGAAAAGAAAAAAAAAACCTAGAATCCGATCCTTCTACGTGTCAGAAGAACGAGACCGATCAAAAGAGAGGACACCAGGGAGATTCTCGTTACCGGCAGCGCATGTCATAGAGTGATCCCACCCGCCCTCCTCCTCCGCCGCCGCCGCTGTCGCCGGAGACGGTAGAGGAAGGGAGGAACGGCTTCCGCTCCGGAGACGATAAATCAGGATCCGCGCGGGAAGAGGAAGCGCGGCGGCGCAGGCCCGCGAAACGTGCAGGATCAAGATTCTGAAATTCGCGGCACGCCCCTCCCCCCTATTTATAGACCACCGCATGCGGTCAACTCGGCACGCAAGGCAAAACACGTGACCCGAAGGAATGGTCTGCTTAAGCTTCCTTTGACCGCCCAATCCGAAGCATTGGGACTAGCTTTGACCCTCATCGGTTACCCCAACCCGCCCTCAACGTTGACCCTGGCCGACGTCATCAACCTGGTCAAACTTTCGTGCCGGTCTTCCAAGGCCCAGAGCGGGAATGAAACATGTTTGCAAATAAGCCTCCAACGCAATGCATCATCCCACGTGGCGTATGACGTGTGAAATTGTTCTTACGCAAACGTCCACGTCTGCGGCAGAAAAGGACGACGCTTGCGGTGTCAGTTCCATTGGAAAAGTCTTTTTTGCCCCTGTCCGTCACCGTCCTTATTTAAATACCATCCTCTTTTAATTTATAAATATTTTCCTCTAATTATAAAATGTTCCCGAAAATATGTTAATTGAGGCAAGGGACCCAGCGTTGACTAAATGATTTTCTAAATTGAAATGTATTAATATTTAAGCAAATATTTTTTATTTACTTATTTGAGTAATCGGTCCAACCCGACTCAACAACCGATTTTAGGGGGGTATCACCAATGGGAATCTAGATTCATACTGCCACGTGGCATCCGAGGAGGGTTCCGTTGGTTCTGGGTCGCCACAAGTGGCTGTAGTGGGTTCATCGTCTTCCTCAAAACCCTATCCCTACACAGCGGAGTTCTTCTGGATCTGCGCAGCGGGGAGGGTTGCTCCCCTCCCCCCAGCTCTCTCTCTCTCTCTCTCTCTCTCCCTCTTTCCTCGTCGAAGGCCTGCAGATGGCCGCTCAGGCTACTCTGCTGGAGGTTTCGGCGGCGAGCCTGGTTTTTCGGGGAAGGAGAATTGGAGCAAGAGGGGCCTGCCTCGTTCTGACGAGGTCTTCTGCTGCTTCTTCTACTACTACTTCTTATTCTTCTTCTTCGGCTGTTGCCGCTGCTGCATTGGCTCTACCCTGCTCGCCATTACCATCGCCGCGCCTCTCCAAGGTTCGCCCGGCGGCCGCGGCCGCGGCGGCAGCGGCGGGTGGGACTCCAGCGGTGGTTGAAGATGCGGAGGGGCCGCCCTCCCCGCCGTCGCCGGCGTTCCCCGTCGTCGTCTGGTCTCTGCTGCTGGGGGGATTCTGCTACCTGCTCCTCTGCTGGACATGTGGGCCAGTGCACGCCGCCACGGACGACTCGATCAGAGCCTCTGGTATCGGCCTGAAGGTGGCCGCGGCGCTGAGGAGATCTGGCTGGGCGGACGAGGCCGTCGTCTTCCTCCTCGCCACCCTACCAGTGATCGAGCTCCGGGGGGCCATCCCCGTCGGCTACTGGATGCAACTCCCCCCCCTCAAGCTCACCGTCCTCTCCATTTTAGGGTTCGCTCCCCCGCCCCCTTCATCCTCGTCCTCCTCGCGGGAGATTTCCCCATTCCTGGTTTCGCTGACCGATCGGGAAATTCCTCCAGGAACATGGTGCCGGTGCCGTTCATCGTCCTCTACCTCAGGAGCTTCGCCTCGATGCTCTCCGACAGGAGCGGCGCCGCCCGCCGCCTGCTGGAGCTGGTCTTCGAGCGAGCCAGGGAGAAGGCGGCGCCGGTGGAGGAGTTCCGATGGCTCGGCCTGATGCTGTTCGTCGCCGTCCCCTTCCCCGGGACCGGAGCTTGGACCGGAGCCATTATCGCCGCCGTCCTCGGCATGCCGTTCTGGTCC
This sequence comes from Spirodela polyrhiza, assembly GCA_024713555.1. Classification (NCBI taxonomy): domain Eukaryota; kingdom Viridiplantae; phylum Streptophyta; class Magnoliopsida; order Alismatales; family Araceae; genus Spirodela; species Spirodela polyrhiza. The sequence goes on along the minus strand of CM046529.1, from coordinate 1,046,245 downwards.
GCCGTCTCCGCCAACTTCCTCGGCGTTGTCTTCGCCGGCCTGCTGGTAAACCTACTGGTAAACCTCGGCCTGAAACTAGCCTTTGCCACTGGCCTGGTTCTGTTCTTCGTTTCTACTGTCATGTGGAGTGTCCTTCGGGGACTGAAGAGGTCGATCGGCTCCAGATGATGATGACGATGATCCCTTTGGAACTGTCATCCACATGAAGGGTTGACTTTTTATAATTCATTTCTAAATCCGACTACTAGTATCCTGGAAGATTTATTCTTTTACAGGGAAGAAGCCAATCTCCAGAGTCTTGTCTTGTCTTGTTTTGTCTTGATCTCGTTACTAGTATAGAGTTGACGAGGAGAAAGGAATTGAGTCAAACTTCTGGAAAATCTTATCACCGGATGAACACAAACCTCTGTAATCGGGTCAATTCTTCTGCCTGAAGGGTTGACTATTTATAATTCATTTCTAAATCTGACTAGTAGTATCCTGGAAAATCTATTCTTTTACAGGGAAGAAGCCAATATCCACAGTCTTGTCTTGTCTTGATCTCGTTACTAATCTAGAGTTGACGAGGAGTATGCCTTAGAGTCAAACTTATGGAAAATCTTATCGCCGGATGAACACAAACCTCTATAATCCGGTCAATTCTTCTGCCTGAAGGGTTGACTTCCCGGGTCAATCCGATCCAGAGTTGTTTCCTCTTTGCTTGACATATGCTTTCCTATTTTGGAAAATCGCTTCTATCCCTTCCCCTTGCATGTCGGAAGGAAACTAGGTTCTTGGGCTCCTTTGGAAGGAAAAACTACGAATTTTGGGAGCTCCAAATCATGAAATTTAGCCACTTTTGGAATCATCCCACTGAGGGAAGAACAACTGAACGAAGAAATTACTACTTTTGGAAGATCTACTCACTCTGTCCGTAATCTCCTTTCACCATCGTCAAGGATGTGGGTTCAATGTTTTTCCAAATTTATGCGATTGCGGTTGCTAAGATCTTTTTTTATGTTTTGTGGGATCCTGAGAAGTGGGAGATGCTTGAATTTCTGGATTAAGGTGTAGGTCATAGTACGGATCATATTTGAATGATATATCTATCCATATTTTGGGTAGATCAGGCGAAGAAAAAGTTTCTAAGAAAGGAAAGTATCATGTGGATGCAAGTATTTGATCAGAGTATAAGCTTAGTCTTCTTGCCTTTTTTTTTCCCCATCTATGAATTTGGAAGTGTATCAGTCTTCTGACAGACAGTGGAGTCTGCCCTCTGAAGCATATGACTGGGCCTACCCAACCCCTCTATGCTCCTATCTGAGTGGGAGAGAGAGAGAGAGAGAGAGAGAGAGAGAGAGAGAGATTCAGCAGAGAAAATAGGCCATATCTTTGCCTGGGCCAAGTGTAGACTCCAATAGGATCTGGTCTATGGAACCCAGGACCTATTTTCTTTTAATGGGGATGACTCATGATCACCCACATGGGCCTCTCTCTCTCTCTCTCTCTCTCTCTCTCTCTCTCTCTCTCTCTGATATCCATGTCAACGAAGCAGCGGGAAGGGCAGTTAAAGGAAAGTGCTTGGAAGAGAGAGAGAGAGAGAGAGAAGGAACTCCCCACCTGCACTCTGAGAAGAAATCATCTGCTCAGTTTTGACTCACAAGAACAAGTATTCTGAGAAGACTTTCCTGATAAAAAGATGCCAAAGTAGGCAATAATTGCTGCCTCGTTTCTCCAAGCTCACCAAGACTTTCCAAGACGGTGAGTCAACTCGATGATAAAAAAAAATTAAAAGGAAATAATTAACTATAATATTCCTCACTCGGGCAGACCCGATTAGGATCCGTATTCAGGGCCTTCGTGCAAATAATACAACCTCTCATGCCCATCAGATATTCTTGAATAAAAAATGCACGGAGAATTCAGAGTTTTCAGTCGATCCAAACAGCCTGATGAGCAGATATTGCCGTGTTTTCTGGTTGACCGAACCAGCCGTTGACTATTCTCCGTCGCCCATCTCGCCGGCGTCTCAGGATAGGAGCCATTGAAAAGAACACACATCAAGAAGCAGCCAATTTCTCCGCATTATGAGGGCAGGAAGAGAAATTCCCGCATGATTTGCCGGCCATCCTGTTCTTGGACAGAACAGTTGGCACCGTTGACTTTCACCACAGCACGATGGATCAAATCTACGATGGTCAACTGGGGGATGATGCAGACTTCCAGCACATGAACACGAATCAGATAATGCGACCCGAGTTGCAAAAGATACTGCAAAACAGGATGAGCAGTTTAGGACTTTACATGGGGAAGCATCATGATTGACTGAAAATAGACCAAACGTTGACTGCAAAACACAGAATTTTGATTTCTCTCTCTTCTTTTTTAGGAGGTGGGTGGGGGTTGACTCCTGACCGCTTTTCAAGGCAAGAGGACCACCCCCATAGCCAGATGCTTCGATCAGGCTGCATATGAGACCCTGAACAAATACGGATAAACAAAGGATTTTTCATATTTTTATGAAAAAGATCCTGAAGGATACGACTAATAGCAACAAATAATCCCTTCCCAGCCTGCAAGATCTCATAGGGAACATTGACTGAAGAAAAAGTGTTGATGAACAACCTATATTAGGTTCTTTTACACCAGCAAATCTAGTCAGAGGAGGACTTGAAAAATGCAACTCTTTAAGTGCCAGCACGCAAAAAGCAGTATATATATATATATGAGCATATTAATAGTGGTGAATTGGACTAAAAAAATTTCTGAACCAACCAAAAAGCCATGTGGCCGAAAAGGGTTAACCCAACGTACCTTCAAATGAAAATTACATGACAAGATGAAAAACGATTAACAACTTTATACAGATGGCTAAGATGAACAGCATTGAATGCATAATACAGAACCTGAATGCGACACAGGGCACATGGGCGTCAATGTGGGACAAGAAAAGAGAAAAAGTGGCGTAGAAGCTGCAAATAAGAGCCAAAGGCACAGTTTCTGTTCAAGAAGAGAGCAAACCTCACTGTACTTGAAATGAAATCGCTGGCAATGTGCTTTCAGTGAGTAGCTTAATAATTCCTCGTCTGAGACACAAATACCAAAGCAGCTGATAAAAATCGCAGAAACTTGATTTGCCAACCAAGAACCAATAGAAAGGAATAATGAATAATTACCCTAGAATCATGCGCTCGGTGTCCGAATTCGGCCTGCTAAGGAACATACAAAAAATATTGAATCACAAGAAAAAGGGCTTCTGAGAACCTGAGACAGTAAAGCATAAGAGCGCGTCATCAATTTCTCAGTACTTTATCATCTTCTCTCATACTTCTTAGCAAAATCATTGAGGAGTAAAGTTTGTCTAAATGCCAAATATTTGTCTAGACTTGTTCCAGCCCACTGCTGGCAAAAGGACTCGTCTGTGGGAACCAAAGAACTAAGAGGAAATGGCCCCTTCGGAGCCTTCTTCAAGGAAACAAGAAATCTGTGGCGAGGCCGTATTCTCTGGTCCAGAGATAAGCTCAGATACATGGGATACTTGGTCAAGGACTTCACTTCGTTACGAAGTTCATTAACCAGATATAGATACTTTGGCTTCAGGTTCCCTTCCAAGGATAAGGATAGCACCTACAAACAACACGAGGTTAAGAGAAAAAAATACATGAAAAGGCAAAAAAAATGGAGTAGGAAGCAAAACACGACCTGGGTAAGACTTGTCAATACTTTCACGATTTCAGAATTACGCATCCCAATGCTCCTTAGAAAATTTATTCTTGGCTGTATTCCATCCTCGATGCTGTAGTGAAGGAGCTGAGGATGTTTCCTGACCATCTTTACAATACTATCTCTGGGTGCCCCTAATTCTTTGGAAAGAAAGTTGAGGCGCAAGCTCCATGAATTTTCAATGCGCTGAACCAGAATCTGCGGGCTTAGCTGCACTACTTTGCTCACGTCGGTTCTTCTAATGCCAACCTCTTCCACCAAATATCTGATCGTTGGCTTCAATGATTGCTCAACATTATATGAAAATAAAGATGGAGCAGCAGTAATTATATGCCCTATTCGTGAATCAGGAACCCCTAAACTTTCCAGGAAAGCAACATGAACCTTCAGATTATTTTCCACAGTGTACTCCAAAATTTGTGGCTGTCTCAGAAGTATCCTCCTTACGTCTCTATGTTTGACGCCAACACTCATCAAGTACTCCAATCTTTCCTTGGCAGACGCCACGTTAATCTGGAGGCAAGGCATGTGCCTTTCGTAGATGGAAATAAAGTGTGATTCCTTAAAGCCAAACGTGCTTAGATACTCAATGAGTGGGAACCATCTGTCATCAAAATCTAGCTCATCTCTTAATTTTGAGAAAGTACTTTTTGAAGCCTTTGCATTCCTCTCCTGTATTCACCAGTGAAAAAGAAACAAAGACTGCTGATGTATTCTATCGTCAGAAAAATAATTTAAATATAAATAGAATTAGTTGCCACTAGAATACCTCTTCTCCTATGCCCCCGTCCATGTAACTGCTTGCATCCCTTGTATCCTTGGAGTCGTTGCCAAGTTTCAAACTTTCATTGATCTTTAAGCGTCTTTCTTCTTGTTCTTTTCTAAATAATTTCTCACGAACTGCATCAAATTTAGCAAATTACAATGTCGATCAATTGCTTATCGTTTAAGATATTTAGGTGTATGGAGTCAGTTTGGTTTTTTTTTTTTTTATCACCAGAAGTGATACCTGAGATTCCACCACGCTGATTTCTCCTATAGGCACTAAACTGCTTTCGATCAGAACGCCGGTCACTGTATGAAACTTTTGTACCGGAGCGTTCATCCTGTGGCATGTGAATATCAAGGTGTGTTCATAGTCAACAAAAGTAAGTCTACTGATTAGCAATAACAACAAATTTGAATGCAGAAAGATTGGTTCCAAAAAGATCATATAAATTTATCCACGCCAACCCAAAGGCAACGTGTGGTCTGCATACTGACGGAGCTCATGTTTATGTCTACAATAAAGCATTTAGATGCAGATTCACCTTCGTAATACTGGCGAACATAAATCCAATCTACCCCGTGTGGAAAGGAGAAAATATTTTCCATCCCACCCAACTACTTATTCATAACTGGAAGCCAATCAGCTGACCATCGGATAACGGAGGCTTTTGTTCTTCACTAATATCAGCCACCCGTTATTTCCATTAGAGAATCTCAAACGACTTTTGCACTAGCTGCCGGATGACAATCAAAAGTAATCATCATCAACTGCACATCAAGGTAACCTAAAACGCTTTTTCTTTGATGATATTTTTCGGCATCCAAATTTCAGTAGGCTAGAAAGATGGATCATAAAGGCGAAGTGCACACAGATTGAGAGGCTATCAGACATTAAAGTAGAATATAACGCTAAAGAAAACGCGTAGAGTTCAGAGTTCCAGTCAGTTGCTGCCATGCCTACATCAACAGAGACATCCAGTTGGTTCAACTGAAAATTCCCCTTGCACAGCAACTACGCTCGAGGAATAGCCGTAATTTAGTTTCGAATGCGCAAACGAAGTACAACGAACAAAGAATTTCCTATTCTCACCAACCCAACGCGATAAACACTCAGGCTACTTCCTAGAATGCGGCGAAATTAGGGAGACTCACGTCCGAGGAATACTCTGAATCCGTTTCCTCCTCCTCGTCATCTTCTTCATCTTCCTCCTCCTCCTCATCATCGTCGTCGTCTTCTCCGTAAGCAGACGCGCGGCGCCGGTACGGCGACACGCGGGTGGACTTGATGATGCTGGGATTGGAATGGGAAGAGGAGGAGGATGAGGAGGAGACGGCCGACCCGACGACGCTCCCACGTCTTCCGCAGCTCTGCGAGGCGCCGACGGTCACCAGCCGACCCGAAGCGGGAGGAAGAGGAGAGCTGAGGTGAGGCGGAGCGAGGGGAGGACGGAGGGACGCCGCCGGATTACAGCAGACGTACAGAGCCTCCATCTGCTTCCTCCGCTCTCGGGATAACGGCCGCGAGCTTCTACCGGAAATATCTCCCCTTCTTCAACACTCCTATATAACACCATTTTTTTCCAAATTTTCATATTTTTATTAAATATTATTTTTGGGCACACGTCAATCATAAATAATTAAAAATTTTCATATTTTTTTACTATATGATATTTTGTACACATCCAAGCAAGAAAGGATTTTTTAATATGCAATATTTTGAAAAGAGAAAATAAATAGCTAAATTTTGCATTATTACAATTATAGTATCCGTTTACCTAAATGGATATTACGTATTTTTGTTGACTTCAAAAGCACCATAACCCAGAACTATGATAATTAAAGTATATGAACTTTATCAAATAATATGACTAAAAGAATTTAAATACTCGCTTATATAAAATGAACATAATCACTCTATACTCGTTTACCAATCGGAGTACAACAATCGTATAACCCATGAAAATAAATTCACTATATATTCATTTTTAGACTGCACTAAATATAATAATGTTGTTACTTAAATAAATAATTAAATGAATTGACCTTACATTCACTCGTCAGTCACCACAAAAAATCAAATTACTTTCATTTACACCAAAATCAAAACCCATCAAACAAAATTAATGAGAACGTTTGCTCAAAAAAGAAGGGGAAAAAAAAAACACGAGATAGCCTTCCCAGGACAAAACCCTTTGGAGCTTCGAGGCCTCAGCTTGGCTTCCATCTGTTCTTCGAAATCAGCTCGTGCCCACAAAATTTTTTACTAAATAACGTCACTTTTCTTACGCATTTTTGGGGCTGAAAATGGGGGGACTGCTGTTCATAGCATGAGCAGATCTGAATATGGATGGGGTCAGAAGAGGCATCAGAGAGCAGAATCCATTCCAGCAGCCATTCCCGGCTCATTCTGCAGAGCTGGGTGTTCTTCATTCCTTCCGTCCTCTCTTGATTCAGAAGGGAGGAACTGGCCCGGCCAAGAGAGAGCATACCTGAGTCTGATCTGAGGAACGAGGGATGCCGAGAGAATGGATTCTAAGAATGAATTCCAAAAGCATCAGCCTCCAGCAGATTCTATGAAACTGGGGGGGTCAGGTTGGTCAGGTGCTCTCCGATGAGCTGTGGCTGGTCTTGCTCACGATTCCTTTCCCAAAGTAGTCCGCTATGACAGAGAACCCATCCTTCGAATTCTTGATTTTCTGGGAAAATTTATCATAATCCTTGGCATTCTGCTCCAAGTTCTTCCTCGTTTCTTGGACGGATCTGTACTCAGGGGCACACCGGGGGCATTCTTGCTCATTGTCCCCGAGGCAGTGCAGGTGGAACGAGTGCATGCACATGAAGTGCACCGCAGGGAGATCGAGGGTGAAGCCACAGTTGGCGCACTTGCTGATCTGGAAGATCCTGGCGTTTGTTCTGAGATCCTGAATCTCTTTCTTCATGGCTTCAGTGTCCTCCTGCGTGGGGGAATAATGAAGAACAGATCCAATATTTTTTATTATACACGAGACAAAAGAAAGTAGGAAATCAGGCCTGTCCAAGAAAAGTCATGTTTATGTTCATGTTCGCATTTATGAATATGATTATGTTAAGGTTTATGCCCATGTTTATGCCTATGTTTAAGCTGATGTTTATGTTTCTACAAGTGGGAAGGAAAAGAAAATGCAAGAGCATGGTCAAATTTATAAATTACGATGCATATACGATGATCCTCAACAATGGGAAAGGTAGAATTAATGTGAATATATGAGGAAAAATCATTGGCCCGATCTCAAATTATTTGACAACCTTTAAAACCAATAAATATTTACAAATAAGATAATCACAAAACGAGTACATGGATTCATTCGCATTAAACCGAATGCATAACCATCTATTATTATAAACATCAACTGAAACATGTAAAACATGTCTCAAGATCTATGGAGCAGTTGATTGTTGATTTCAGAAAACTCCTGGTGTGGATGTTCAATGCAGACACTTGTTTTCTGGAGTGTGCCTCAAATCATTGAGACTAGCTAAAGGTGTATATTTTGGGAAATAAAAGGTCTTGAGCAGACTTGGCAATGGTATCCAGTTGAGGTTGTCCAGATATTTTATCTCTTTTGTCATTTATATTACCCTGTCAGTCACTCTTAAAGAAAGGGGAGCGATGGGCCTAAAAAAAGGTGCGGGGAAGTGACGAGCAACCAACCTTTAGGCTAGATGTTGCTCGTGTGTGTGAATTCCCCAGCGGCAAATTAACAGAGTAAACTAAGAAAATCGAATTCATATCCGTATCAATATCAAATCCCAAATACTTATGACTTATTACTCAGAAGGTCAATACAACAACTGTGATGAATTTGGTTTCCAAGAAAGGACTTCCGGCATTTAAAGCAGATGGGTGTCAGGGTTCATCATGATCAACTTTTCTCATCCGCTCATAATGGAACATTTCATTTACAGCATAGAAAGATCTAACCCCTCTTTTTGGAAGCATTTCGTTTACTTTTCTTAAAAAAAAAGATTTACATCGGTAACTTCTGCCGCGTTGTCCTTGATATGTCACATTCAAATTGTGTTTTAGTTCATAGCTTTCCCTTTTGAGCAAAAACTGCAAACATTCCATTAAGTTGTATTCTGGTATGCTAGAAAACGAAATGAGAGAGAAACAAAGATGTTCAGGGAACACATGATTTAAAGTGGAAAGAGAAAAGTAAACGAGGTCCTGACCTGATATTTTACAATAGATCGTCGGTCATCTTCGATTAATTTTGACTCGTGTTCAAGCTTTCGAGCAATATAATCCTTCACCACAGAAAGTGTTAAGCGAGGGTTTCTAGCCAGTGTTTGGAGAACAACAATTGGGGGTAAGATGTCATCCTTCTCAATATAAGTCAAGACCTCCTTTATCTCCTTAGAGCAATCATCATCATCAACCTCAGCAAAATACTTCAGGAGTTCAACCCAGAGAGAAGGATCCCCTCCCTTGGTAGAGTCACCCAGCCTCTTGCAACAAGCAATCAGCCCTTCACGGTCACCTTCCTGCATGTAACAAGTAATTACCTCCTTGTAAAGCTTCAACTTCTCATACAGAAACCGCAAGCCTTCTTGCAGGGCATTCATTTCACAGAGAATGACAGCAAGATCGACGTCATACAAAGGCTGGTCCGAGTCAGGGGCCCATGCATTCTTCAGCAAATTTATTCCCTTCCTGTGTCTTTCTAGTCGATCCCTTTCTTCAGCGTCACCTGGCTTCAAAATATTTTTATTCTTGCCGGCCTTTGTGGACCCATTGGCCAGTCCACTTATCTCAACAGGGTTATGATTCTCAGTGCCGTTTTCTTCATATGTTGGCAGAAAAATCAAGTTATTGGAAAGGTATAACTCTAACAGGATATTATTAATTTCGACCTGAGATGCTGAATCCTTCACATCGGTGGAACACTTTTCCAGAAAAGTCATGAGAGCTAGCGGGCTATGCACGAAAATATTCACAAAATCCAGAGGGGAAGAAGCAACAGGTATTTGCAAGCCATTCGAGCTTCTGCTTGGCGAAGTTTCTTCACCGGTGCAAAACCTCACCAGCAACTCGATTGTCTCAGCTGACTTGTGTTCCACAAGTATCTTACCATACTCTTTTATGGTAACCCTGGCCTGGCTGGGTTCGAGGCCTGAAATATATTGTAGTGCTTCATCAAATCTACCCAGATCTTCAAGTAAGATCTTCAAATATAACTCATGTTTCCCGGACCTCTTTGCAACATACATAGCGTGTTCATGATAGCCAGCAGTCCGGCATACTCGTATGGCAGTCTCCACATCAAACTTGTGCTCCCCAACGCTATCTTCACCTTTGATGAACTTATTTAGCTTGTTCACATCTTTTAACTTTGTGTAACAGTTCAAAAGAAGAGTAGTGTGGTCTTTAGAAGCCAAATCTTTCTCGTGTAAATTCTCCAAATAATTTGTCAGGTTGTGGATACGCTGCGCATCAAGAAATTTCTGAATAACATACGAAGGTTCAAGATGCCCAATTGTGTGGATGTATTGAGCCATAGCTTCATCAAATTCCTGCTTCCCATACAAATGGTCACCATACTTCCGAAGAACTTCAGCTGTGGCTGCAGCGTCAGCCTGCTGACTTTGAACCAGATTTACAGCAACAGTGTATAAGTTTTTCTTGAAAAGCATATCTAGTTTACTTTCCATGTCCTTTTCTCCAATGCATACAATCTTTTTGTCACTCATTATAAGAACTATGTTACCCCATTCACTGATCATATGTGAAACGTCCCCAACAACCGTGCTGTGTGCAATCAATCGGTTCTTCAGATCATAAACGTTGAATGTGTCCTTACTGGTCCTTTGATCTGATATGACACACAACAGGTAGCTGCGAAACCAACCAAGAAACTTTTTCTCCCCCTCAAAGGCCCAACATGGACCTCTACCGTCAGCTTCATAAAAGTAGACAGCTTCAGGGCGGCCAATTATTAAATCCTGATTTATTGACCAAAAAAATTATGGGTAAGCGTCCAATAAGCACATAAAGCCTTCAAAACGCAATAGTTCAAACAAAAAAAAAAAGTAGGTAAAATTCTTGTACCAGTCGATCACTCATTGCAACGCCATTGACATCACATCCAATATGATCTAGGGTCTGCCTTTTGGGCGGCTGATCCTGCATGTTGAACAAGCTTACAGAAAATGGTGTCACAGCAAATAGTTGGAGAGCTTTTCCATCAACACGAAACCCAAGACCTGTAATTGAACAGGGAGATTTATCTGTAGCAGCCTCCACCAGCAGCTTAAAGCGCGTGATACGCTCACGTGCGATGTCTCCTCTGATGCAGTAAATGGAACCATTGTCTAAACCTATGGAGATCAATAAAACTGGAGAGACCTCTTCAAGAACCAAAAATGACGTTATCTGCAGGAAAAAATAAAAAATAAAAAAAAGCATCGTATCTTTGTCGAGGAAACAATAGAAACAAGTCAGGGAGCCACTGCTGGGCCGTACCTTTGCTTCTGGAAATTGGTTAGTAAATATACGTAATATCTGGATGCAAATAGGAGTGGTCGTACTTGAACCCACTGGCTCCATCTTGTCGAGATCAAAGACCTTCAGGCAGACAGGAGACACCTGGGGAGATGCTTGTTCATCTTCTCCAACAGTCACTAAAAAATTTCGTTGCTGGTTTGTGTGAAGAAAGAGAAGAGTGTTATCAGTCCCAAATAGTAACAGAAAAGAAAAGAAAATCACTCGCAGAGTTTCTTTTACTCCATCCAAATCACTGGATTGTTCTTCGGGCTGTGTTAATCAAAGTAATCACCCGATATCCCAGGTGGCAATGAAACATCAAAGATAAGTGACTAAAATCAGAATGGAAACTAAAATCAGCACCGATAAGTGACGTTTGTATATGGAAAACACAATGTATGAACCCCCCCACCAACTCACACTCAAATTCCCAAGCATCTGTTGCGTCACTCTGCTTGGGAATAGTCGAGGATCAGGTATAATATCATCGCGTTAATTCCATATCAATAGTAAGGTCGCCTTAGTGGATCAAATCTTTGGTGGCATCTCATCTCTGCTTCATTATTCCAATTCATCAAAGCTAAGGCATGGATTGATCGTATCTGGGATGCCGACCAATGTTCTTTGGAAAATCCGTCACTATAAGACCACAATCTTTCATGATTTTACAGGGGGGATCACGACACAAACGTTCTCGATCGGTGGGCACGGCGGACCAAAAACTAAACGAGAGAATCATAGGAAACGCACCTTCAGTTGTTGAAGGAACAGGACGGAGGAGGAGTGGGCCTGGAACGCGTAAGAGAGCTTAAAGTTGCGGTCAACGAGTCCCACCATGCCATCGTCGCAGCCGACGGCTATCCTTCCGCGCCCGCTCGAGCAGCACTGTACCCTCCCCTCGATCTCCGCCGGAATCGAGCACTTCCCGGCGGACTTCTCCTCGAAGAACTCGAACTTCCTCCACTGGTACATCTCCTCCGCATCAGATGCGAACGATTAGAGGCAAGGAAGGAAATACCCGTGCACGACGGCGCCGGGATTCCTGCCGTCGCCGGCTGAAGACAAGAAGAGGAGGAGGAAGGATTCGCCGCTCCGAAGGCCTCCTTCGATCGCCCTAGCGACTGGGACGGCCGAGAGCAGCCCGGGGAAGAGGACGGAGACGGAGACCTGCCCAGAAGATTCCCGCTCGGGGGCTGCTAATAATGAAAGGAGGGCTCTTTCGCAGGTGATGAGATCGGTGGAAATATTCCTGCTTTTTCCTGCAGGATTAGTAAACTCTTCAACCCAAACGAAATATTTACTGCCACTCCGAAATCCAGTTTCGCACCGGCGTCAGAAATATAGAAATAGATAAATAAGCCTCATAAATACTTCGAAATTTACGTAAATCACCCTCAATTTTAAAAATCTCATCAATAATCACCACTAATCTCTCTAAAATAGAGATTTGTCATCACTTAGCTACTCACTTGTCACAATTGCTACTAATTCAGACTTAATTGTCAGCCTCAAGCAGAATAAAGAAACATACATAGTGAATTAATATTGTTATTCAATGTATGTTTTTTTATTACTGTTATACACCACCTTTCATGACACACCTTTACTCATTAAGTTAACTCGCTTTCAAAAAACAAGAAAATGATATAAACCCATATTTTTAAATATAAGTATTTGTAGACATAAATTATGGTTGTGTAGTCATTTTTGGCAATATAAAATGATTGTCCTACTTTTGGGTATAGCTTGACAATATGACAACAAAACTAGTTTTAGTAGTCCACATTATCTAAATAACATAAACATACAAATAAATATATTGTGATTAAAACATGAATTACCCTCACTTTAGCCACTCATTCTGATATTTTCTTAAAGATCTAGTTGATCCCCCCCCCTCTCATTAGTGAGCCAAGCCTAGAGGGCACTCCTTATCAACTCCTCTAAGCATTACAAGCATTTAGAATATAGAAGACAAAGGCTTAAGGATAGGGGTTTTATTAATAAGATACTAATATGATATGATTCCATAAATAAGAACATTTTTAATGAGAAGTATTCATATCAATTAAATGCATTAGTCATTATAGATTCCAAAAAATGCCTAATAATAACTATATTATGCATATTAGTATACCAATGCTTGATCATACTTTTTCATTACACATTAGTCCTCATACACCCCATTGTTATATGTCTATGGTCAATATTTTTAATCCATCACCCTCAATTATTCTCATTAATGAGAAGAAGGATATCAAACAACTTAAATTAGACTTTATTACTTTGGAAATAATTGATCCAATAATTCTTTCATGACTCATGTCATCTCTCACAAAGCCTTTGATGATTTGTTATTACACATCTAAATCTGTGATGTTTTAACCGAATATTTACATCTTTCTTGAAGTCTCAGATTTTATATGTACCAAACTCCATGTCTTACACTACATTAATGCATTTATTCATGAGTATATCTAATGTATCAAGATGATTTTTAATTAACTTGTCGTGATTACCCAATAACTATATGGTTATGTTCTTGCAATCGTAGTTTCAACAAGATTAAAAATCAAGTTATGAAACTTTTATATTCATATTATCATTGGCATAAAACCTCTCATTTTAGAAAATGTTTTTGTTAATTAGACAATCATGAACAACAAAGTAGTTTCTTATATACTCTTATGTTTTGACCAATATCATCACTATGATTCATTATGAGACTAAATATCATGGTGAGATAAGGGTCATAATATGCAACTCATGCCACACTACAAGTTGTCCTTAATCTAGACATCATTGGTCTAAATGTGTAAAATGTTTCAATAAATTCTTTGGAGATTTACGAGACAAATTTCACCATGACATGTGGGATAGTACTGAGACCAAATGTATGATCTTCATCAAGTCACTCAACATTGTGGTCTTTGATATTATTCACTACATTCTTCTGAACTATATTATCATCTTTAATTTTATAAGTTATGTACACGTTTACAAACTAGATGATAGAGACATTGAATGTCAATCAATTTCCTTTGATATGCAATCCTTAATTATAGTTTTTATATTCTTCTCATCACTTAGAAATTTACTTTACAGTTGAAAACTTAGTCTTGATAAAAATATACTTTTTGACTTTAACTCATCTTATTCTTTTATGCAAACTTTGAAAAAATATTTTCTACATATGCATCTTCTAAAAAATTGTATTTTCCTCTCTTTTTCTAAGTTAACCTCTTATATTTATTGGTAAATGTGAATCTCTTTTGATATGACATGTTACGCTTAATCATTCAACTTTTTGAATTCTATCTACTATAAAAAAACAAATTTGGGTTGATGATAATCCTTGTCATACTCAGTTGTTTCACAAAAGTCATAAGTACTATTTATCCAATATTTTTCTACATCAAAAGTACATTTACAAGTAATACATTAAGGCCTATTTGGTCCACTACTACCTTGTAATAATTTACATTATATTATTCAAATTCTTGACATGACTTCTCTCTTAAGTGCAAACTTGATATTTTAGATATTTTATCTCTAACATTGTGTTGAATAAAGATTTACTTATTATTATTTTTATTAAATTTGATTTGATGAGGAATACTACATACTTTGTTGTTATCTTCAATAGTGTGATATTTTATAACATACTTATTATCTACACATGTGATAACAAAATAGTACAATAAATCAAAGACATTGTCACATTATTGAGATTGTATTCACTCTTTTATCTAAAACTTCTAGTCACATCAATTTTGAGATCAAGCTGTCTAGATTGTTGCTCATCTCATAATTCATTACAATATGTTCATTCTTAATCCTTTATCTCTATTCATATATTTATTTAATACATTTATAAAATATTAATTTCTTCAAACTTTTGATCTACATTTTGACTAGCATTATCTCTCCCTCTCCATTAGACACATTTATATCTCTCGACATATTGTTTTTGATGAATTTGTCTTTCTACTTCCAGATCAATAATATATTGTTATGTGTACCTCAATAACACCCTCTTCTATATAAATGTTCTTCAATTGACCCATATAGCCAATTGAACCTATATTAGTCTTACATTTTTTGTCTCTAGGTTTGTTGATGTAATTATGAATGTCTCATTCAGCTTTATTAAAAAGGTTACTATCAAATATGTTTGTTATCTTAAAGTATGTACATTTCTCATAAGTCGATTCCATCTTTCTACTAATCCACTCTCTCTCTCTCTCTCTCTCATTGATGCTTTTGTTATTATATTGACAAATTTCTATCAATTACTACTTGGAAAATGTTACTTTTATATCTCTCATCACATATATCCCCTTATAATTAAATCATCTTTTTTTTTTCTCAAGCATCAAAAAATCTTATGATTATGTACTTTTATGTCATGACACTTGATATCTTATTTTTTGATGCCCTAACATAAATGTTGTTAGCTTAAAATAGATATTTCAATTGAACGCATAAAGTTGAAATGACTATTGAGTAGTGCAAAACATGACTTATGACTCAAAATTTTTAACAATAATCAAGTATCAACCTTTATAACCTTCACACTAATCACCAAGATCACCAATGTACATCTTAACTACAGTTGTTGTTACTTGTGAATGACTTATGCTATAACTGGATTTGTCTACTCATGCTTAAGCCATTTGGATAAATTTAACAAGAATAATGATAATTAGTGAAGTATTGATGGAGGGAAGTGAGTGAGAAAAAAAAGGTTTTGTTGAGGTGTGATTGAATGGTCATTAGTTGTTACGTGAGAGAAATGAATTAGAGGTGAAAAATATTTTCATCTATGCATGTAGCTTTCATATTTGAAGATGACAATGTAACACATCTACAACATAGAGGCCATGTGAATGTGAATGTTCGCTCTTGGTATTTTTAATGGATTTCCTAGGCTCTCTCTCTCTCTCTCTACAACTAGAGGGATTTTTCTCCAGCCCCCTTCTTTTTTTTCTTATTATATGATTGTTAGCTAAGTTTTCTTTTATATTCTTGATGAATTTTATTTATTACTCTTTTCCTATTTAAAACATCTTTTTATTAATAAGATGTCCCGAATCCTAATGGGCCGACTGAGAGAGAGAGAGAGAGAGAGAGAGAGAGAGAGAGAGAGAGAGGAGCGGTGGATTGGGCATGCAACAGGTGGGTTGACCGCGCTGGCTCAGGTGGAGAGTTATGGAGGCCCATTAGTGATGTCAGCCCATCAAGGCTGCAGATATTATCTTTATTGGATATAAGGCCCAATTAAGCGGGCCCAGAAACAGGGTGCGACCCCACATGCTGGGAAACCACGGAATCTGCCACCTGTTCAACGGCAAGCCATTGCAATTGGCTCGTCCAATCACCTTCGAGTTTCGGATACAGCGTTTCCCCACGGCCAATGGGGCTCTGCCCACGTGGCGATCTCCTCATCCACTATCTTGTCCTCCTCCCCGCAACGGCCACTATTAAACATCTTCGTCTTCAGAAGTCTCAGACACGGCCCTCGCCCTGTCTCTGAGATACAACCCCGAGCGGAAGGAGAGCAGCCGCCGAGCAGATCCCAATGGCCGCCTCCGCCATCCAGCGCTCCGCCTTCGCCGGCCAGACCGCTCTGAAGCAGAGGGACGAGCTCGTCCGCAAGGTCGGCGTCTCCGATGGCCGCATCACCATGCGCCGCACCGTCAAGAGCACTCCCCAGAGCATCTGGTGAGCCCCCTCCTCCTCTTCTTCCTCTTCTTCTTCTACTTCGTTTCCTTCCATCTGGATCTGTTAAGGTTTGCGGTTGCCCCTGTTCTTCGCGATACAGTCGGATCCTGGCTATCGTCTCCTCTGATTCGGATATGTCAGAGTTTGGGGCTGTTTGTTCTTCGTGATTCGACCGGATCGTGGCCATCTTCGTCTCCTTCGATCTCGATCTGTTAGGGTTTACTGTTGCTGCCTGTTCATCACGATATACTCGGATCCCGCTATCATCTTCTCTGATTCGAATATATTAGGGTTTACGGCTGCTTGTTCTTCGTGATTTAGCCGGATCGCGGCGACGGGATCTTCTTCTTCTTCTTCTTCTTCTTCTTCCGGCTGCCTTTGCAGCGCGATGTGGGATCTGATGAGGAAATGACTGATTCAGGTACGGACCGGACCGCCCCAAGTACCTGGGCCCCTTCTCGGAGCAGACCCCCTCCTACCTGACCGGCGAGTTCCCCGGGGACTACGGGTGGGACACCGCGGGGCTCTCCGCGGACCCGGAGACCTTCGCCAAGAACCGGGAGCTGGAGGTGATCCACAGCCGCTGGGCCATGCTCGGCGCCCTCGGCTGCGTCTTCCCGGAGATCCTCTCCAAGAACGGCGTCAAGTTCGGCGAGGCCGTCTGGTTCAAGGCCGGCGCCCAGATCTTCTCTGAGGGCGGCCTCGACTACCTCGGCAACCCCAACCTGGTCCACGCGCAGAGCATCCTCGCCATCTGGGCCGTGCAGGTGGTGCTTATGGGCTTCATCGAGGGCTACCGCGTCGGCGGCGGGCCCCTCGGGGAGGGCCTCGACCCGCTCTACCCCGGCGGCGCCTTCGACCCGCTCGGCCTCGCCGACGACCCTGAGGCCTTCGCGGAGCTCAAGGTCAAGGAGCTCAAGAACGGCCGCCTCGCCATGTTCTCCATGTTCGGCTTCTTCGTCCAGGCCATCGTCACCGGCAAGGGCCCCATCGAGAACCTCGCCGACCACATCGCCGACCCCGTCGCCAACAACGCCTGGGCCTACGCCACCAACTTCGTCCCCGGCAAGTAGACACCTCCCTCCCCCCATCCTCCTCCTCCTCCACCGCCGCCTCCGCCGGCGAGCTCCTCCCTCTTCGCCGCCTCTCTGTATCTCCCTCCCCCTCCTCTCCTCTCTCTCTCCCTGTGTAACAGTATGATGATCCAAAGACGACTTCTTTACCCCCATGTCTTCATGCCTCCACCCATCCGAAGAGGGGAGAGAAATGTAGAGAGATGTCGAGCCGCGTGGAGGAATATAAGACGGCCACGTGTGAGGATAACGGCCTACCTGGCAGAGGGCTGTCGGGCTGGCTGGTGACTGCGATGGGCAGAGCTTAATTACCTCTTCCTGCTTAGCACGGAGGTCTAAATCCTGAAACTGGACCTCCGAAGAACAGTAAATGGCAGAAGATGAGGGCTTCCAGGTTTGGCTTTGAGAGCCCTGCAGAGTAGAGATCGAGACCTCAAAAACCTAGTGATTCCCCCCTCAAAATTGACTAGACTGGTTCAAGAACATGATCATAGAAACCTGATTTGTCAGTTCAGTGATTATCTTCTCCTGTGATAGAAAAATCACAAGGCCGAAGAACCAGTTCTGGATCATCTTCTTCCTTCTACTTGATCGGGCCACAACCAGCATTGTGATAAATCGTTGGGTTGAACAACCTGTTCTGAATCGTCTTCTTCCCCCACTTGATCAGGCCACAGTCGGCTTCGAATCTGCAAGCAAGTATTGTAGAGAAATGAGAAGTAGAGAGAAGTCTAGACATAAGAGAGAAAGAAGAGAGGAAGAAATCTCTCCGTATGTACTCCTCACACACAAAAATGCTTACAAGGGTTCATATATATATCATACAAGATGTTACCATTGTAATATCTAATATATGTAATAAGAGCTTTATTTAATTATGTTTTTAAAACACATAACCACAGGCCTTGTGTCTCACTTATGTCTATTGCTGTGAATCAATGGTTACACTGGTACATGATTTCCTCTTTTAAGTGGTTGTAACCTCTCGTTTAAGATTATTGTCTTGAGCTGTTGGGTGATCAAGTCTAGAGATGTTATGGTCATTAATACTCTCCCACAAGCTAATGGTTGGTGAGACATTAAGCTTAGACTTTAGGAGAAGAAAATGATGTCTTGGTAGCAGCTTTCATAAGAATGTCAACTACTTAATCTTTGGTGAAGAGAAAGTTGATTTTGACTTACTTGAAGTTGACTTGTTCACACACGAAGTGGTAGTCAATTTTAATATACTTTGTACGTGCATGGAAGATAGGATTGTCAACCAGGTAAATAGCTCTAATGTTGTCGCACCATGGAAACATAGTATCTATGATACAGATGCATAATTGATGAACTAGAGATCAAATCTAGATTAATTTGGCTGTAGCATTAACTACAATTTTATATTCTATTTTAGTACTTGAACAAACAATAGTAGGTTGCAAGAAATTAGATTTTTGCCTAAATAGACGAGGTATCCTCCAATAGATCTTCTATCAATTTCAAATCTAGCCTAATCTACGTCACTAAAAAGAGAAAGTGATATATCTAAAGTTTTGTGAAAATAAAGACTATCCAATATCATTTTCTTTAAGTAACTAAAAGATGTTTGACTTAGTCCCAATCGTTAATTGAGATATTATGCATAAATTGGTATGCTTGATTGATGGTGAAGAATATATATGGTCTTGTGATTGTAAGATATTGAATTACTCTAACTGCACTTCAATAGATTACATCATCAATGAGTTCGTGTGTGATATAATTAGTAGATTAAATAGTACATGAGTTGGAGACTGATTTATAATTTTTCATATTATATTTTTTAAAAATAGTAGTAATATATTTAAATTGAGAGAGAAAGCAACCTGACGAAGTGTGTAGTATTTCAATTCCTAAGAAATAATATGCATGTCCTAAATCACACATAGAAAACATAGAGCTTAGATAAGTAATAACTAAATGAATATTGTGAGAATCAGTACTAATAACTAAAAGATCATCAACGTAGACTAAAATAAAATGTGGAGCAATCTTAACATGTTTATAAAATAGTGATGTGTCAATTTTTGAATTAATAAAACCAAGATAAAATAAAAATTTAGTGAGCTTTTTAAACCATTCATGAAGAGCTTGTTTAAGACCATAGATGGATTTATGTAATTTACACATGATTTGGAAAATGAGAACACTAAAAACTAGGCAACTATTCCATATAAATGGTTTTTATTAAGTCACCATGAAGGAATACATTGGACATATCCAACTGATGAATATTATAATTTTGACTGATGGCTAGAGAAATCAAGATTCTAATTGTAGTAATTTTGATGACATGACTAAATGTATCAAGATAATCTATTCCCTTTTCTTGTGTATATCTTTTGGCAACAAAGCATGCCTTATATCTATATATAGTCTTATATGGTTTAATTTTTAATTTTTAAATCTATTGACATCTAATGATATGCATTGCAAAGATCCATTGAATTAAGGTCCATGTTTTATTATCTAAGATAGCATTAAATTCAAAAATCATAATGTTGATCCAACTAAGGTCTTTTGAGGTAAGTGGGCTCAACGAGATGAGTAACTGATGCAAGAAAATAAGAAGACAATGGATGTTTAGTAACTATTTGTGAAGAAAAAGATGTTAGTTTTGTTTTAGAATAAACTTTAGTAATTGATTTCGTTTTGACAAGTAGAGACAATGGTGAGTGTTCTACTAAGGGGGATTGTTGAGTTGAGGATAAGGACTGATGATGAACAATTAGTTGAGGAGTAGAAGATATCATGTGAAAAATTAGTATTTTGAGAGTTTGTAAAGGTTGGAAAATTTTGAGGAATAAATGTGGAGTTTAGGCTTGTGGAGTGTAGGGGCACATAAATAATATTGGAAGAGGATAAAATAGAAGATGTGATAATGATAGTGAGAAACACACCTAAAATTTTGAGAGAAGAAGATAAGATAGTTGGTATGGAGTCATCGGAAATCTCTTTAAAGGGCAAAATAGATTCATTAAATACAACATCATGAGAAAGAAAAATTTTGTATAAATTTAAAGATAAGCATCTATAGTCAAGATATATAGAACGATAGCCAATAAAAAAATATCTTTCAGACCTTGAGGTGAGTGTATAAGATGTATAAGCTTTTACATTTGGATAGCATAAACAACTAAAAGTTAAACAAAGTAATGTTAAGAGATTGTTTAAAAAGTACCTCAAAAAGAGATTTCTTCTTTAGAATCAGTGAGATCATCCAATTAATGAGAAAGGTAGCTATACATACAACTTCATCCCAAAGTTTCTTGGGTATAAAAGCATTGTGAAGTAATGATAAGGCCATCTTTATAATATGTTTGTGTTTTATCTCAACATTTTTATTTTCTGAGGTGTATATGAATAAGAAACATGATGATGAATACCTTTTGATTTTAGATAAGTTTGAAGAGCTTGAAACTCTCCTCCCTAATCTAATTGTAAAGAAATTTTTTTTCTGAAAATTACTTTTCAACTTTGTAATGAAAGCCATAAAAAATGAATAAAACTTCATTTTTCTTTTTCATTGGAAATAGCTAAGTAAATTTACTGAAGTCATCAACAAAGATAACATAATAGCTAAAACCAAAATAAGATGGAATAGGAGCAGGCCCCCATACATAGAAATGTATTAAGTCTAAATACTTTAGAAGATTTATGTAATAAAACCTTACAAGAAAGTTTATGTGATTTCGAAGGGCAACAAGCAACACATATATAATTCTATATATCTTACCTATTACTAACTTGTAGTAGATTAGATCCTACATAGATGACTAGATTTTGTATATCATTGTTATCTGTAGTGATATGATGAGATGCTCCACTATCTAGATACCAACCTAAGGTATCTTTTTTGTTTGTTAAATTTGCTAGATTAGTTTGTGATTGAGTTGTTTACTGATAAACAAGTTGAGAATTTCCTCCTTTATGCCAATTTTTAGATGGGCTCCATGGTGGTTGATGAAAACTTTTGTTGAATCTTTCCCTACTATCAATTACTCGGTGCCCGAATTTAAAACATTATTAGCATTGTGGAGTAGAGTGATTATTTCTCCCTTGTCCTCTATTGTTTCTTTCATTTCCTCGTCCTCTATCATATGTTTGTGTAACTTGTGAAAAATTTACAAATGGTGAGAGCTCTCCTGATTTTTGGACTTCATTTTGTTGGATTAGATGAGCTTGTATGACCTAAGGGTAGCATCCACATCCTCAAAGGTGAGATTATCCAATAGAGAGCTCATGCTAGCATAAAATATATTATATGATTTGTCCAAATCCTCTTAGTAAAGAAAATGTCAAATCTTGATCTTGAATTACAGATCTAGTTGCATTTAATTCGTCACTAATATTCCTCAAGGTTTGAATATAAGTTTCTATATTGGTGTTTCCTTTCCTATGGTTATGCAACCTTGTCTGTAATTCTATGATTCTTGACAACAAACGGCTGGCAAAATTTTTGTTCAAAGCATCACATGCCTCTTTAACAATTCTTTTACCAACCACAATAGGTAAGATAGAATTAGAGAGAGAAGATGTGACGATAGACAGTACTATTTGATCATTATTGAACCATTGTTTATACATAGGATTATGTACAATTTTTCCTTTGTCATCTTGTGATGAGATCATTGGTGGATCTTGTTCAAGAAAATCTATCAAGTCATAAGCATTCAAGATAGGTAGAAGTTGAGTCTTCTAGAAAAGAAAATTTTCTCTTATAAGTTTTGATGAAATCGTCAAACATGTTTGATTGATATTTGTCATTGTTATATGCTGAACGAGTGGTGCTTGTGGTGAGGATGCAATGTTCATTCTTGTTTGTTCTGTCATCTTGTTGAGACTCTGGATCTTATGGCTGATGGGCTGATGGCTCTGATACCATATAGAAAAATGAGAAGTAGATAGAAGTCTAGATAGAAGAGAAGGAAAGAAGAGTGGAAGGAATCTCTCATATGTATTCCTCACATGTAGAAATGCTTACAAGGGTCCATATATATCATGCAAGATGTTACCGTTACATTGTAATATATAATATACTTATGGTTATGCCGGTTCACGGTTTCCTCTTTTTAAGTCTATGTAAACTCCGGTTCAAAATTGTTGTCTTGAACTGTTGGGTGATTCGGTCTACAGATGTTTTAGTCGTTAATAGGTACAGGATCAGGGAGACCTCAGGATTATCTTCCTACGAGATAAATCAGTAGATGACCTAATCTAGAGATTACCTTCGTTTGTGATGGATAAATCGCGAGGTCGAAGAACCAGTCTTGAATCGTCTTCTTCCTCCTTGATCGGGCCACAACCAGCTTTGATTCCGCGTGTACAGGATCAGAGAGACGGATTCTGCACGGGGACGGGGTTGTCAGCGACGGAGGAATCAAGCGAGGAAGGACAGCGCCGCAGGAGGGTCAGCCACCTCGCCGCTCTCCGACAATGGTGTGAGGACAGAAGAGGAAGGTGAAGAAGGATGAATGAGGGGGGGAAGGTGTGGTTTCTCCTGCTCCCATCTCCATCGTCAGGGGGATGTCGTCAGACGGAGGAGTTCATGCCGTCCCCTCTGCCCTGCTCAGAAACCCTAGGTCCGCCGCCACCATTTCCACAGCAAAGGATAAGCAAATACCAAGCCAGAGGAAGAAACCGAGGCGGATCGAGACGCACCGAGTAGCGGGGATGGAGAAACGCCGAGTCTCCACCCCTCCGACCGGCCGCCGGTAAGCTCCAAGAAAGAAGGAGACAAGGAAAAGTTCCTCCTCCAGTAAATGCCGCCGTTCGCCTCTGCTTGGAGCTTCTCCCCGCCATTATTCATCCGGCTTGAAAGCTTCCTCCTCGAGAGCCGCCTTCTCCTTGGACTCTCCGATTCTACCCTCTCCTTGTCGCCATCCGCCGTCGACGGGATGAAGTAGCAGCAACAGCAAACCGATCGGCCGCAAGAAGACGACGCATGTTCCCTATAAATACCGTCGATCCCAATCTGCATCTCCCAGAACCAGTAGAAACCGGTCAGATCCAGCTCTCAGCCGCCCCGAACGACCGGGAAAATCATGAAGAGAGAGAGAAGCGGCGACCCCGCCGCCGTCGCCAACTCCTCCATCGCTCTCCTCCAGGAAAGATTCCGGCAGTTGCGGAAGGAAAAGGAGATGAGAGAGAGCAGAGAGAATCATCGGAGCACCGGAGTTCGTCCTCACCACGACCGCCACCACCACCAAGCGCCCCCGTCGCCCCGGTGGTTCTCCCTGCCGGATCTGGTCCATCCCTCGAGGCCTCTCCGCGCTCCCGCCTTCCGCCACCAGGCCGGCGTAGACCGTGGCGGCGTTCCGTCCCTCCCGGCGGACTCCTCATGGCCGGACAGCTCCGACATCCGCTCCAGTGGCGACGACGACGACGACGTTGATACCTCCCTTCACCTGTAATTTATTCGAGACGAAAATCTCCACAACTCTCTCTCTCTCTCTCTCTCTCTCTCTCTCTCTCTCTGCGCTAAGTATGAACGACGTGGTAGAGCAGTTTGGTTAGGATTTCGGATTTTCCCATATCCACGTAGTGTTTGGATTGACGGAAAGCACTCTGCTTTGCTTCGTTAATCAGACAGAAACTGGTCATATTAGTCATAAACTTTTTTTTTTTTTTGTGATCTCTTGGGAAGCGGGTCCAGAGAGTTGACTTGCGGAATAGTCGGCGGGCATAAATGAGCCGCCATATGCTTGTTCATAAAAGTCAAAGCTTACGACTTTCAGTCGGTTGAAGCACCTTGAAATAGAAAAAGCAGCAGCTTATCTTTTATTTTATTCAAAGAAAAATCAACATAAATTACATAAAACATGTCCATACTGGTCAACATCTTATCTTTCATGGGTTTTTCGTCAAAGTTGCCGTATCACGAATATACCAAATAAATAAATAAATTTTTAAAAATGGTTGTCTAGTTGGTAAGTGCGGTCGCCACAAAAAAAATGACGATTTTGCCCGCCAAAGAAGAAAATATCTTTAACACCCTCTCCACTAAATTCTGATATCTATATCACCCTCAATGTCGTCATAATTCTGTTAAGAGAAGTAAAACGAGCCCTAATTAGTTGACTTTTAATGTATTTTTACTTAATTTAGGTAAAAAATGATGTCATCGTGACACGTATAAGGCTCGAGGATCTTAGTAGTGTTGGAGTCCGCTTGGAAGCGCTTCCTGTCATCTCGACTCCAGAAGCGCTTTCGAGCTCCATCTTCCGGTGGAGGGGTCCCCGCCCTTTGTTCGGAGAATCAGAGAGGCCTTCCTGTTCGCCGGCGGCGAGAAGGGAGGAGGGATAGCCGCCGGCCGCCGCGCCATTCAAGCGGAGGGATCCACGCAGAGCTTTCGGGATGCACCACCGCTGGAGTGGCTCTTGGGAGTGTAAGCCGATTCTCCGACCATCCGAGAGTGAAGGTGATATCATCGCCGGCGTTCGAGAGCTCTGATCTTGATTGCCGTGTCATTCCATGTCCATCGGGAACGGCCTCCTCATCCTTTTCAGAGAAGAAATTTGGTGCCGCGTAACTCCATCGCGTCATTATCTCCTTTTCTCTCGATCGGCCCATCGCCGCAGTCCTTCCTCATCTCGATATTGCTGACCTTTTTCTTCTCTCTGACAGATCGCTTCTTCTTCTTCCTATGAGAATACCTCTGGTTGCTCCTGCTGGACTTTTTGACGATTGAAGCTCCTGTGAGAAGGGCGACCAGCCTCTGTCAGCCCTGATTCTTGTCGGAAAACCAATAAGATCAAAGCTACAGCCCATCCTTGGATACTCTGCAGGCACCACCCCGTTCTCTTCCGAGTTGTGGCTCTCAACATTGTAGCGCTTCCGTGAATCGCTCTAGTTCCCTGTTTCATTACTATCCTCGATTGCTATTAGAGGGTGCGGAGTGTATGTTCCGAAATACCTCGATCAATGGTGGAACAGACAGCGCCTGCAGGGGCGGTGGGAGAGCGGAAGAGGCACAGTATCTTGATGGTGTCAGATTTTTTCTACCCGAACTTCGGTGGTGTGGAGAGCCACATCTACTACCTATCACAGTGCTTGCTCAACCTTGGCCACAAGGTCGGATTTAACCATTAGAAATTCTGGTTTTATGTATTTTTAGATTAAACTTCTACGAAAATATCATACGCATTTGGAAAAGTATGTGGCCATTTTCATTGGGCAAAAACTCTTTTATAATACGACCGTATGACAACTAGGAACCTAGGGTCGAGGCTAGACAAGTGCTGATATCCGGTGCGAGATTAAATAAGTAGCCATCTTTCTCGTATGTGGGAAATCTGTGCGAGAATAAAGATCATGCCATGTTCAATTCGTGATCTGATGCAAATCCAGTATGAGAGCTCATGTCTGTAATGCCCATGAAGTATACCCTAGGCATCTAAATAGGGTTCCTCTGCTGATTAACATCATGCTTTGAAATTTCCTTCCAATTTTCTGTCCTTATTTTCTTCTTTTCAAGCAATAAATAGGGTTTCTGTATTTGAGAATGCTTTTTTCTTGACCGTGCAAAGAAGCAAGAAAAAAATGTATTACAAATGAAATCGGATTAGGATATTGTATTTTTGTAGAAAAACTAATTTTTAAGATGCCTAAAGAACTTTACTCAATGGAAATGCATGAATGTGAATATTTACCCGACGTGATTTTGATTTACCCAATGTGAATATATATGTGTGAAATTGCAGCCAACCATGATCATATGCTTTGAATTTCTCAGGTTGTGATCATGACGCATTCCTATGGGAATCGGTCAGGTGTACGGTATATGAGCAATGGGTTAAAAGTTTATTACATCCCTTGGAGACCATTTTTCCTGCAGAATACATTGCCGACATTTTACTTGACACTTCCAATTATGAGGAACATTTTTATAAGGGAAAGGATATCTGTGGTCCATGGACATCAAGCATTTTCAACTCTCTGTCATGAAGCTATAATGCATGCCCGGACAATGGGATACAAAGTCGTGTTCACTGATCACTCACTATATGGCTTTGCTGATATTGGAAGCATTCACATGAATAAGGTTCTACAATTCACCTTGGCAGATGTGAATCATGCTATATGCGTTTCGCACACAAGCAAGGAGAACACAGTTCTTCGGTCAGGGTTACCTCCAGAAAAAGTGTTTGTAATACCGAATGCTGTAGACGCTGCTATGTTCAATCCAGCCCCCAAGAGGCTGAACTGTGATGAAATCATTATAGTTGTGATTAGTAGATTAGTTTACCGAAAGGGTGCTGATCTTCTGGTTGAAGTCATTCCAGAAGTATGCAATTTATTCCCAAATGTGAGTTATCTTGGGCTCATCTGTTTTTTCTTCAGCGCTGATCATGATCTGGCTGGGGTTATTTAGTCTTCACTTTATTCAGAAATGAGCTATGTTTTACCTTCTTCGAAATGTGTAATGTCATGTGCTTTTATCTATCTAGATTTCACCTAAATGTCTTTAAGCATTATGCATCTAATTGTGATTCCGGCTCTTCTTTTCACTCTGGTATCCTCACTTGATATATTTCTTGTGAAATGTTATGCTAATTATTTCATGGTGCTGTTTCAAGCCGGGTATGTTTCTCATTAAATGCATATCATTTTTTCAGGTTCGTTTCATAATAGGAGGTGATGGCCCAAAACGGTTACGACTGGAAGAGATGAGAGAAAAACATTCTCTTCAGGATAGGGTTAGCATGCTGGGAGCTGTTCCACATGCTCAAGTGCGATCTGTCTTAATATCAGGTCACATATTTTTAAACAGGTGTGTCTTTCAATGACTTCCTTTCCTTTTGAATGATCTACGAATTGTCATAATGGTGTGTGGACTAAAGTGGGCAATGTGCTAATCTTTATGACTTTTTCTGTTGGGAAGGTACTCTTTTATAATCAGATGCTTAATTTTTCGCATAATGACATGCTTATATCTGTCAATACAGTCTTTTGCAATTTTTCCTGCAAAGTTTTATTGGATGTTCATCACTTCCTGAAACAACAAATTATATTATTCCCTTGATTGGCATGCCCCTGAACATCCATACACAGTATTGAATTAGCTCTTGTTATACTGCAATAAGTCACAGTCCCTGAGAAATAATTAGACGACAAACCCATCATTTCACATACTCTCCTCCATTCTCTGTTCGTGATCATCGATAATCCTTAGTTTATTTATTACTGTAGAGACTGAAGGTGGGGATGTAAAGATGTATGGGCCTTAGAACTCGAGAAATGGTATGTGGATAACTTTCTGCTGTCAGGAGGCATCTTTACTTGACAGAAGAATCTCGAAAAGAATATGCACTATATTGTCTTAAGTCACAGTTGTGAGCTTCCAAGAACTATTATACTACAGTCAAACACCGTAGTAGATAGTCTGACACATTTCTGAAGCCTGTTGTCTGGGCCACAAGGAAGATTTGGAAGGAATATTCCATGGCATGGTTACAGTTAAAAAAATTTCCATGTCAATGATTGTTTACTTCTTTATGGCAATGTGATTGTCAGTTTTGTCGTTTAGGCGATCAGTGAAACCATTCAAACGTCTGGATACTCTCCTTTATGGTTTTTGATGATGATTTACATGACTTCTTGTGGATTAGTTTGTCATTGCTCCATGTTTGTCATCGTGGCATCTCTCTTTTGTCCATTATCTTCATGCTTCACTCTTTACTGAATTTAAGAATGCCATTTGTGAACTCTGGAAATGTTGATTCATTTTAGATGCTAATGCTCGTCTTCATGCCCCAATTCCATCTCAGACATTAGGCTGCATCATTCTCACCGTTAACGAATTTTACAGTACATTTATATTATTTTGAATGGACAGGATTAGAAGTCTATATGTCAATGCATAAAACCTAGAAATTTATGATAATTTCAGGCTTATTAACCTAGACGCCGACATGTTTATCATCGTGGCAGCTCTCTTACTGAAGCTTTTTGTATAGCCATTTTGGAAGCTGCCTGTTGTGGGCTGCTCACTGTCAGCACCAGAGTTGGTGGTGTTCCCGAGGCATGCATTTATGTCACTATCATTTTTTATTTATTAATCGTTATTTAATATTATTTTCCTGCATAACAATCGTCTCTTTTTTTGGAGCGTTAATGACAGGTTCTCCCTGATGACATGGTCGTGCTTGCAGAACCGGTGCCTAGTGATATGGTTCTTGCAATAAAAAAGGCGATAGACAGACTTCCTAGTATTGATCCGCATGCAATGCACCTCCGTGTGGGTGACTGCATCTGACATGGACTATGGTTTTTTTTTTTTGTTATTTGCGTATTTATACTAGTTATAACTCCCAACATTAAAATTTGTTTCAAAAATAGACTCTCTACTTTTCAGATCAAAGATCTGTATAGCTGGCATGACGTGGCCAGGAGAACTGAAATCGTCTATGACCGTGCTCGAAGATGCTCAGATGAGAATCTACTGCAACGCCTTTCGCGGTATTCTTATCACTTACTGTTAGATTTATATTTTTTATTTTATTTCTAAAGTAGGCAACTCGAAGTGCTTTGACTTTTGACAATATTCGAATATGGTCCACTTAGTTTGGACAATTAAATCCTGTGCTTTAAAAATATATGGATCTACTTCACCCATCGCTAGTCAGTTTCGAACTTGATGGCACACATTATTTCGTATGCATAAACACCATTTTTTTCATCTGTTATATTCAATCAAAGTATTTTACCGTTACCTACCTGCAGAGGCTCTTCTACTGAAATAGGTTGTTTTCCAGGCTCTGTTTTAAGCCTCCGGTTCTAATGCTTTCTGTCGGCTGGCAACTTCTTCAGCGCTGTTAGAATAGTTCCAATTTGGGAAAGATAAATAAACCCTTGGGCTTGCATTGATGGACATTCTCCACTCATCACCAAATGGTTTTTGCGTTGTGTTGTTGACCATCTGACAAGAGCTTAACAGCAGTCACCTTACGCAATGATGCGTGTGTATATTTTTGATGGCATGCATATATATATATATATATATATATGAATTGGCAGATTGCCTAATGGGGTAACGAAGCATTTGATGAATGTGATTGAGCATCATGAATGACTTATAAGACGTTATTGTGGATTTCGCATATAGTTAACAGGACTGAAGCATCACGTCTCATTTGTGTTCGCGTTTAAGCCACCTTCAGTAGGTCAATTTTTTTTTTTATGGTTGGGCGGGCCAATTTTTTTTAATCAAATTACTGGAATTATTTTTCATCAATTATGTATATTTTTAGGTATCTCAACTGCGGCGTGTGGGCAGGGAAACTATTCTGTATCGTGATGATCATCGATTTCTTGTTCTGGCATTTTCTTCAATGGTGGCAGGTAAATCCCCCCCTCCCCATCTAATCTAATCTTCCTTTCTAGATTATTTATTTTCTGTTTAATCTTGTCAACCTCTCTGTAACTAAAAATATTTACTTTTTTATTCTGTCATCATCGTTTTCCTTCTACAATGGTTTGCCTAATGGTTCTAATGATTCTGGTTCTTGGTGAACCAGCCCTCAGAAGACATTGAGGTGGTACCAGATCTTGTGTGGGCCAGGTCTAGACAAGGGGAGACCATGCCGGGCGGCATTGACGACGAAGGTCAAACCCAGTCTGAGTCGCTGGGATGATTATTTCTTCAAGGCAGTGAAATAAGTGTATCGCGGACACAAAAAAGGTGAATTATTATGTTGTTTTATCAGTTCCTCCGATAATCTCTTTGACTGGGCTTGAAATTTTCTGTGTGCATGGATGATAGCCTCTCCTCTCTCTCTCTCTCTCTCTCTCTCTCTCTCTCTCTCTCTCTCTCTCTCTCTCTCTATCTATCTATCTATCTATCTATCTATCAATCTCTCTATCTCTCTCTCTCTCTCTCTTTCTCTTTCTCTATCTCTCTCTCTATATCTTTTGTGTGTGTGTGTGTGTGTCTCTCTCTCTCTCTATGTATATATATAGATATATATGAATATATATATCTTCTTGGAGCAAGTATAACTCTAGCAGGGGCATATGTTGCAGCTGCTGCTCCACCATGGAATCACTGCTGCCGCTGATCTTGGCCTCACTTTTCCGGCCTGCCTTCATGAGGGAATCCCAGCCATTGATTTTTATGGCCATTTTTTGTATAAATGCTCATACTTTTTATATTTTTTGAGCCCCAAAACTTCAATTTTCCATCAGATCATTGTGACCTCAGCATCTCTCTCATTTGGCTCAGTAAGTAAATATATATTTATTTTCTCATTATTAATTTCCTTTTTTAGAAAGAGGGTCTACGTTTCATTATCCTTCTTCGAATAATACCACGTTTTATTGCAGATGGCATGTTTGTTCATGGCCCCCACATTTTATTTGAAATTTTTTATTGTTTATATTAAATATCGCTTGATCTAATTTTTGGAAAATAATAAAATTTCATCTCCATTTTAAATGCTATTTCGAGGAATTCCCTAATAAATATATATTTTTTATCAGCAGACAAATAAGGTCGACTTTTTTTCTTGGATTTTTCTCAAAATTCAGGCTTTAAAGAAATTATTTAAAAATCCCCGCCTCATTCTATATATCGTCATCATAATTAACGTGACTATTTGGAAATTTCCCCTCCAAAAAAGCTTTTTTAAGAAAAAACCCGTGACTAGATACGTTCTCACGCGGGAACATTCGGTCAACGGGCAGGTGAGCGCCGTGGAGAAGAAGGTCATCTGGACCGGCTGATCCGGTCACACGCACCGTCCTCGACGAGTCGTCGTCCGTACCCTCTCTGGCCCCCCTCCTTCCTCCCGTTCCCACGCGGAGTTTGTAAGCCGCCGCCGGAGGACGCGGAGAGGATCTGAGGCATCTGCTGCTGAGACTGGGAGGGAAGATCAAGGAGGGACGAAGCCCTAGTTTTCTTCCTCCTCTTTTTCTGCTTCTTCTTCTTCTTCTTCTCCTCTATTGTTCTACTGCAGGTGTTGATTTGGGGGGCCGCGGTTTCGATTTCGCCTTCGCGAGGTATTGCCGGCTGTGGGGCGGGATTGGAGGAAAATTCCTGCGCAAGGTGCGTGGATTCATCGTTTCTGTTCCGAGCTTCGTTTTCCCTGTGGGATTGTGCTGGTTTCGTCGGTGGCCGTGGCGTATGTGGAATGGCAGCCAGTTGGTTCCCGTTAGGTTTCTCGGATCGGTTGGTGGCGGGACTTCGGCAGATGTTCTTCGACAATCTGGCGGGCTCCTCCGATCAATTACTTCGGGTTTTCGAGATGATTCGGAAGATTCGTTAAATTCGATGGTTTATGCGGCCGGCAGATTTGGGGCTGGATTGTTGAAGTAGGGTTTTATCGCCCGGCGTCCTCTGGCAGAAATCCATTGATTTCGAGCTTCCTGCCTTGGGATTTTCGCATAACCGCCAGTCGTTTAGATCAACTTCCGTTTGATTTTGATGGAAACGGCTGTGTTGATCGCGTTGGTTTCTCTCCGTGACGTTATCCTTCGGGAAATTCCTTCACGATGGCCTTCAAATTTGCAGTGGGGATCTGGATGGGGACCTCCTCGGGAGCCAACTTCCACCAACAGCAGCCTCCATTAATGGTGCCCCCTCTCCAGCAGCATCCACCTCCGGGTCGCCTGCAAGCTTCTCTCGCCCTCCTTCCCTCGGATTCCGCCGGGCGCTCCTCCAAAGGCCATGAATACGCCTGCAAGTCCGACCATGGAAATGATTCCCCCTCTGAGAGCGAGAGCTCGCGGGAGACCTGGCCCATCGAGACCAACCGGTCCGGCGGCGCTCTCGTGGTGAAGAAATCAGAGAAGGAGAAAGAAGAGGAGAGCGAATCCCCCGAGCAGAAGGTCGTCCGCAGGATCTCCGCCATGGATAAGATCTCTCTGAGAGATGTGGTCAGGGAAAGAGTGGAGACGATCGCGGAGAGGATGATGATCATTCCGGACGAGCTTCTGGAGGAGCTTAAAACCGAGCTCCGGGTGATTCTCGAGGGCACCGGCGGCTCCCAGCAGAGGGAGGAGTTTCTGAACCTGCAGAAGATCGTCCATGCCAGGTCCGATCTCACGGAAAAGGCCCTCTCCAAGTCTCACCGCGTGCAGCTGGAGATCCTCGTTGCCATTAAAACAGGGATCCAGGCCTTCCTCCATCCGAACATCAGCCTCTCGCAGGGCCGCCTCATCGAAGTCTTCTCCCACAAGAGGTGCAGAAACATAGCCTGCCAGAGCCCCATCCCTGCAGACGACTGCAGCTGCGAGATCTGCTCCACCAGGAAGGATTTCTGCAACCTCTGCATGTGTGTGGTCTGCAACAAGTTCGATTTCGAGGTGAACACATGCCGGTGGATCGGATGCGACCTCTGCCTGCACTGGACCCACACGGACTGCGCCATCCGCATCGGCCTAATCGGAATGGGCCCGTCTGCAAAGAGCGCTCTTGGATCGACGGAGATGATCTTCCGGTGCCAGGCCTGCAACCGATCGTCGGAGCTCCTCGGGTGGGTCAAGGATGTCTTCCAGCATTGCTCTCCGGGGTGGAGCCGGGAGGCCCTAGTGAGGGAGCTGGACCTGGTCAGCAGGATCTTCGCCAGCAGTGAGGACCCCAGAGGCAGGAAGCTTCAGTGGAAGTGCGGGGATCTCATCGACAATCTGAAGAACGGCATGGCCGAGTCCAATGCTTGCAGTATGATGCGTCTGTTCTTCCAAGGTACCACCGTCTGTTCTTCCGGGCGTCGCTTGTTCTACTGGGTTCCACATCTCGATCTTCCGACTTCTATGATTCTCAATTCCTTGGGTGGCTTATAGTCTCACCTGGAATTCTTGGTTAGTCTTTCATTTATATACATTATATATATATATATATATCTTGGTTTTTTCATGCCGACATGATATATTTTTTTTCTTCTATGGTTTGATGGGGAAGAACGATGGTTTAACCCTTGTTTGAAAAATAATTATTTTCTGGTATTACTTTGCTGCCGAATACCACATTTCTTCAAATCTTTTTTTTGCCCCAGAAAAGATGCGAACCATATTTATGTATATATACAATCCAGAAGATGATTTTTTTTGTCCGTTGACCTGGTGACCCATCCTCTCTCTGCTGGTTGGACTGCAGACCTGGAGGTTGACTCGGCGAAGAACTCGGAGGCGGAGGAGGCAGGGCGGCTGATCACCCCCCAGGAAGCCTGCAACCGCATAGCGGAGGTGGTCCACGAGGCGGTGAAGAAGATGGAGATGGTGGCGGAGGAGAAGATGCGCATGCTGAAGCGGTCTCGCCAGGCCCTCGAGGCCTGCGACCGAGAGCTCGAGGAGAAGGGCCGCGAGGTCGCAGAGCTCAAGGTGGAGCGGCAGAGGAAGAAGCAGCAGGTGGAGGAGCTCGAAAGCATCGTCCGCCTGAAGCAGGCCGAGGCGGAGATGTTCCAGTTCAAGGCGGCGGAGGCCCGCCGGGAGGCGGAGCGCCTCCAGAGCATCGCCCTTGCCAAGTCCCAGAAGGCCGAGCAGGAATACGCCAGCCGATACCTCAAGGCCCGCCTCGAGGAGGCCGAGATGGAGAAGCAGTACCTCTTTGAGAAGATCAAGCTCCAGGAGACCCAGCAGCAGCGGCCCCCTCAACCCACCGCCGCCGCCGCCGCCGCCAGTGGCGGCAGCGGCAGCCGCAGCGCCGATCCCTCTCAGATGCTGATGATGTGCAAGATCCAAGATTTGCTCAAGAACGTCTACAGCGTCCCCCCCAAGTCTGAAGCCCCACATTCCGGTGATCACACCCCCAGCTAGGTAGCTAACTATCCCTGATCTCTCTCTCTCTCTCTCTCTCTCTAGCTCTTTCTCTCTCTTGTACCAGTAGGGTTCTCTCATGGAAATGATCTCTCCAACGTTTTCTGACGCACCTTGGAGCTTGTAATCCCCACAGGAACAGTCTGACTCTGTGGCATGTTAGAACATCGTAATTTCCTTATCCTGTAAGGGTAGTATGGTCATTTTCTTTTTCATGGTGGCCCTCTCTCCGCCGGGGCGGATATTGGGCCTGGTTTAATTTCCGATGGCCCAATAATATGTTTGGGCCGTCCGACTTTAATGTCCCCGGTGGGCTCGCTAACCACCAGAGAGAATCCAAGGGTTGAGAAAAGCCTTCCGGTCGTTCGACGACCGAGATTCCTCCAGCTGGATCCAGCCAATCGGCGCTCGCCAGCTAGACTCTGGAGTCTCTTAGGTGGGCAGTTGAGCGTCATTAGTGGACGTCCATGATTGACAGATCCCGCCGTCGAGATGAAATCCAACGGGCCGCAGTTGGTTTCGCCCGGCCCACAGACGTTGACCACTCCTCTCGGTGAATTTTACAGAAAGACCCAAACTTTGTATTCACTTTATTTCGATGCGAGATTTTTATTTATCTCGTAAATTAAAATTTACAGCATTTTAATCACAACAAAGTAATAATTGTGTACCAGTAAAAACAAAAAATAATTTTAATATTAAATAAGCATATATTTTAATTAAATCCCCTAGCCGCCCATTTCTTCAAGGATATACCCCACTTGATGCCAGCCCTCCAGCCCCCAACCTCCGCTTAAATGTCAACTCCCCATCCCCCTCCTACTTCTTTAGGGTTAACGATCCTCTCCTATCGATTTGACGGTCAAAAACCTCAGCTCATGGTCAACTAAACTAGGGTCAACCTGCTTCTCCCAATATATCCTCATGTGGGTACCAAGGTCAACGAAGTCACACTTCCTATGATTTGGATATATGGTTTAAAGGTATTTTTGCAAATTTAATACTATTCGGGTTTGAAGGAAGCGTAACCGCTGTATAAATTCGGACGCCGTCCTGACCGGGGAGTCTCCCCGTGTCCGCAGCTCGGCATCGACGAGGCCGTTCCTTCTCTCTCTCTCTCTCTCTCTCTCTCTCTCTCTCTCTCTCTCTCTCTCTCTCTCCGATTCTCCGCTTCTCGGGCGGGAAGATGGTAAGCATTCCTCGATCTTCAAGAGAGATCTCCAATGCTTTTCTTTGAAGGACACTTCAATTTTCAGGCAGATCTCTGTCTGTCTCTGCGGTTCTCTGTCCCCGATTTGATTGTCGACCTCCTGGAAGATGGGGGTTCGCATTTTTCTTGTTTCGAAATCCATGCTCGTCCGATTTTTATGGTTTATGATAGATCCGGTGTTTTTACGCGTTTGGAGAAGAGCGGAGTCTTTCCACCGCTGATTTAGGAGTAGGAACCTCCAACTCCATGTCTGATCGTTGATCTTCTCGATTTTACAAGTTGATGCATGTGCCTTCAATTGTATTTTTTCCCCACTTACTCGACAATGATTTTCTTCTTGTATCGCCTCCTCCCCTTGTAGACTTTTTTCCCTTCGTCATCGGAAGGCAGTTTTTTCCTTGCGGCTTCTTCTCTGGTGTTTTTGATGAATAGACATGGACTGGTATAGTCGGGGTGAGAATTTTATCGGATTTTTTTTTGTTCCGTTGCATCTCCGTTTTGTGCCTATTTTTGGAATTAATTTGTTTATCTGTTTATCTAATATACGTTAGTTTGCCAGTGTTTGACATTAAGCTGGGGGTGTTGAGATTTATAATGCGAATCAAAATCCCCGGGCACTTGCAATTGTGTGACGTAAATGTGCGTTGCCCGTGATGAAATGTGATTTTCATCACCTATGTTTTATGATGAACAATCTTTAGTACATTGGCCGCAAGGGTATTCCTATTTTCAAGATTCACAAGGATGAACATGATTTTTGTGCGTTGTTAAGCCTTCACAAACGCTTCTGCTTTGGGCATGCCCTCCTCAACTTGTTGTCCAAATCCACTTGACAACCAAAAAAAGAAAAAATAATTGTTCGCCCAATTTTTTCCATTATCAGGCCAATGTTATGGTGTAACTTCAAGTGTGTTTACAATTTCTAAGTTAGATTTCCCTAATCAAGCCTTTTCCATATGTGACCTGTACTTTCAGACTAATAAGAGTGGAAAAGTAAGCATTTCGTTGAATCTTTTGATGCCAATTTTTTAATGGAAGCTTTATTTTTATTGCTTATTGTTACGTTATCTTTGGAAATGAAAGTCGTTACGAATTGGTGATAGATAGGTGTTGGAGCCTTGGTAAAAATCGTAAATGCTTGTGAAATGTAAATTGAAATAGTTGATTGGAAACCGGATGTGTATGAGAATATTGGTAATTGAGAATCTTGGTATTAGCGCTCTACCAAGATTTGAAGGAATCAGTAAATTTCTAATAATTTCTCCGGGGCGTGCTGAATTTCCTAGAGCCCAACTTTGGATCTTCAATCGGATTTTTAATCAAGGATCTGAATGAGAGTCATCATCCTAATCTTTCTTTTTTTATTTCATTTTTTTTTTCATTGAGAAACTTTAATTGATCCTATGTTTTCTTGCTGCTTCTGCGGATTCTGATTAATCTATTTCTTATAGTTACTTTTTATTGATATATGTAAAGAATTTATTTGTCTATTATGATTTATAAAATTTGAATACCCTGCTGACCATTAAAAATTTATAGTCTGCTGTCTATGATCACTTGGTACGAAATGTTTTTTTTTGGCATAGAAATACTTGACACCAGTAGTTGTTGATGCTTGCACAGCATATAATGCATGATAATGATATTCACAAGTTTCTATTTAGCTACCAAAATTGTCATCATTGAGCAATGTATTGAGTAAAATGATGGAGGCCCAATTCAGTTCTCCCCAATCCATTTGATTTTTTCTGCGCCTATTGCCTTGAAGTGCGTGGATGTTATGGAGTGGGAAGGGTTCAGATATCATTAGGGGAAAGTCCACACATAATTTAGATAACTGATAATAGTTTATGTGTGCTTTGAATATTTTTTAAGCACTTTGGATCATACTCTGTTTTTCTTTTCATGCTGTATGATCGCTCATAATACTTTTTTTTTGAAGTAACATTTTACTTCCTCTACATCAATATATTTGTTGTCATCATGAATGACGATAATCCCATTTGTCTTATCTGTAGACGACATCAAGGCGTGTTGCTGACAGGAAAGTAGCTAAATTTGAGAAGAATATCACGAAAAGGGGCTCCGTTCCTGAAACAACAGTGAAGAAAGGAAATGACTACCCTGTGGGACCAATATTACTTGGTTTCTTCATCTTTGTGGTCATCGGTTCATGTACGTGTCCTCATATCCTCTTTCATTAACTCATTTTTTACCAAAAAAAGACTATTCTGTTCTTCTGAAGCCGGAAAAAACTCGTGTACTACTCTCGTTGGCTTTTTTGTTAGAATATCCTGCCATGCTAGTTGACTCCTCTTGCATAATATTGCCCGGGAAGAAGAGTCTTAATCTGACCTTTCTAATGGGATAGATAGCACTTGGTTTCTTCATGTTTTGGTCATTGGATCATGTATGCGCTCTCTTATACGTATTTAACTTAATTTAACTTTTTCATTAAAAGAAGATAAAATCATGTTGTTCTCTCTTTATCTCTGAATCTTGTGGTAACTTTTCTTCCTTGCCTCCATAAAATATGTATCAAAGGAATGTCATCCTGTGAAACAGAAAACCTCAAATATTCATTCGAGAGTAACTGATAATTGTTCCCACGCCGATGATGATTTATGCCTTTTTGACTATTTTGATCAGCTGGGTTGGGAAACACAGGTTAAACACTATGGATGACTTTCATGTTGACGACTTCAACCAAAAATGCCCTCCTCCTGCACAATATTACTCCAGAAAGGAGGACCTTAGTGCGATCAACGGCGTTAAATGTCAAGACTTTGAAAATATTTATTTCATCATTAATCGTGATAGGATGTTTTAATGGTGGGGGGCCCAATCGTGTTTCACGAAGTGCTGTGAAACTGGTTGGTGGATTTCAGACTCTCATCGACTGGTTATCAGGATCATTATTATTAGTACTATTATTCAGCTGCGTGGTATAGAATGTTTGAAACGTTTGTGAGGACATGAATCTGTGTGGCATTCAGGCAGAGAGAGAGAGAGAGAGGGTTTTTGTTGGAAATTGAATGCTCACTGCTTGATTGTCTGAACCCTCATTAGTTCTTCCTTCGTATCTTTCATCAAAGTTGAATAATTTAGGTGGGTTGGCTTTCCTCTGATTTGAGTCTGCTTCTTGGGTGTTTGCAGCTTTGTTTCAGATAATCAGGATGGCCACAGGTGGCGGGGTTGCCTGAGGAGGGTTTTTACTCCAAGGCCCTTGACAAGAAGTCAACCGTGCTAATTTGTTCTAGGAGCAGAGACAAGGGAGAGAAGAAAGGTGTTGACTGTAATACTCGGATTGCTTATGTCGAACTTATGACCTATAACCGGCTTCTACTTGTGGAAATAATAAAGTGGGCTTGCATTGGGAGTGAACCAGTGCTTGACCTTGTTTTTTCCTCACATGGCTGTGGAATGAGCCGTACAACTCCTCGGACAGAGCCACATCAAATCTACTATGGGAGAAAGTTTGGTAAAAAAATCTGTTTCTACTATAGTCATTGTAGGTGTGCATGAATGTATCAACATAGGTGCTCAGCTTAGATGGTGTGTGTTGACATTGACACATCATAAATGCACATAGTATATGTCTGATATACTATGCACATGGACATTTAGAGTGGACTGCATGCTAAGATGAAGCAGGGCTCATAGATGCATCCTATTGTTAAATTCTATATGGCATCACATAGTACCAAGAATGAGGGGTAGGATGATGAATTGTTTTTTTTTCTAATTTATTTCAGCTGTTAGGATATATAAAGTTTGATATATATTTCAGTCATACAACTTTTAGTTGTTTGATCATCTGACTCAGTGCATATCTTTGTGTTTCACTAAATTCATAGTGACATACATTTTAAATTATAAGCCTTAGCAAACTTCACTAGAGTTAATAACTCTAACCATGTTAAGACTTCACCTAGATATCTTATTCTATATTCATAGTTCTAAAAGGCAAAGTAGAAGAAGATCTATCATCTCTTCTAAGTTTGTGGTTTTGGGGAGTTAAACTAAAGGATAAATATCTTCTTTTTCTAAATTGATCACTCTAAGGTGGGGCAATGCAGAAGAGTGATTATCATGTCTTCAAGATTCACAACTCTAAGGGGCCAAATACTGGAGGACCTCTCCCCTCTTATGGATTATTGGGTCTAGGTAGTTGATGAAATTAATACCTATTGATCTCTTCTAAAATATATCACTCTAGGTGAGTCTTGAGCACAATCATACTATAAATAGAATGTAGATGAGTTACCTTCTTTACCATTCATGCTCCAAGCTTTTGGAAGCTCAATATCCTTTTATTTTTTGTTACAAAGCTTTTTTTGAGGATGCACTTTTTTGTCCTTGGTTGCTCAAAGTTTTTCCACTCTTGATCTTTATGCCATCTTACATTCTTGTTGAAGAGATCATTCTTTTATACTCACCAACTTTTTCTTTAATTTTTGAGGTTTTCTAAAGGCCATTTAACATTCTAAAACTAGTATTATCATAGATATGATGCGCCCAATGGTAATATCTATTTTTGTTGTTTAGTGCCTTGCTGGTTGAGTCTCTTCTATCTTCTCATGTGTTAACATAATGTGAGACCTAGATTAGGAAAGAGAAAATCTGCATATAATATTATACTAAAATAGTTAATAAATCATATAAATTATTTTAGAGTATATGCTGCTATCTTGAACATTTTAAAGGGTCATACAAATAATTGAGTCTAACATTATTAAGAGAGGACAACATGTCAAGGTGGTCAACTTGGAGGTACATGCTACGTGGTTAAACTTAGTTATGGAAAATATTTTACTAATAGATGACTTTGTTACCACTATAGGATAAAACTTAGTGTTTGCTTGAGGCGTTTATTTTCAGGAGGTTGAAAGAGGAATAGAGGAGGGGACAAGGGCGAATTAGCCTTTTTTAAAACACTTATTGACATGTACTTTTTTTTTCTAAAATTATGGAATTTTGAATTTTTAATGATTTATCTCACTTGGTCTGCTCCACTCTTTTAAGACTTTATCCTTACATTCACGTAAGTTACTATGATACAAATGCTGAACACTAAGGCTTCAACTAGCATCCAACTTTTTTCATGATTCTAATTATATGAGTCAAATAGAAACACTTCTCTCATATTCACATATCTAAGAGACCAACCAAATTAACACTTATCTACTATCTTCTACATTAATCCTTATTGGAAAGCTCAAGTAAAGTAATGATCTTCAAAAAAAATGTATGTAACTACTATTAGTGTGAAATATTTGGCTTGAAGTTGTGAAAACATCTTGAGGTGTGGAGGTTCTTGAACTCTTTGTATAGATTCAATAATTTAGATCAGTTAAATGATTTATCCTTAACTTGGTGGTCTTGGGGAGAATTTTTCTAATTAGGGATAATTTTTTTCGAGTGTTTCAAATTTAATGGTAAAAAAAAGAGAAAAATCATCAATTTTCCAACATGCAATACTAAATCTTGTAGGAAAATGAGCACTAAAAACTATAATAAAAATTAAAATTATATTAGAGCCTTTGAAAAATAATGAAGTGTTTTCAAGGGTCACCATAAAATGCTATTTAATCGTTGATTACATTTTCTTTAATGTTGATTCTTGTTCTTCTTAGGTGAGTCTCTTATTCTTTATGAAGTGCCCAATACTTGCCTTATTAGTAACAGATCTTTGATATCCAAATGATCACAAGATCCCTTCATAGTGTCCTCTTAACTATGAGTGTATGCTCATGTAACTTCGGTGCATCAACACCCTTTTTGAAAACACACTATGCGATGCAATAAATATAGAAAAGATGGGTGACTAATATAGTGGTTAGGAAAATATTATGCTAATTTTTTTATAACATCTAAGTATAATTAAATCAAATTATAGTACAATTATGAGTGGCTACTACCATTTGTAGATTAAGGAGAGAGATGAGTAAAACATGGTGTATTGATAATATCTCATTTTTTAGATGCAATGTGAGTTAAAATAATAAAATATTTCATGAATATCATGGAAATAAGTTATAATTGTAGAATAAAATATTTTTATCCATTTTCATATTTTTATGAAATATAGTTAATTTTTATAATTTATTTCATATTCAAAATAAATTACTTATTATTTCTAAAATAAAAATAATAATAAAAATGTTTAAGGGCGATCCACGATTAGCATGCCTAATGCAAACTAAGTGTCTCAATGTATTTGATAGTGAGCTCAGTGGGCAAACCATTGTGTGACTTTAGTGAGTGAGGACTAAAGTTTGTGTTATTAAGCCATAGAAGTGTTAGGGTTTCTAGGCCAAGAGGTCAAACGTTTCAACCCCCATTGGGCCACTTGGGTCTTAATCTAGGTCAAACTCTTGAGAAATGATAATGAAATTTAGTTACCTATTTAGGAACAAATACTAGAACTATGAAAAAGTTTCTTATATATTAGTGTGAAAACATCACCAAAAAAACCAAATTTTAACATATCTGGCAAGATAATTTTTGACCATTGGATCACCACATTCATGTAGTATGATGCTCTAGAATGTGCCACATCATTCTTATTCGAGCAACAAATTGATGATGGTTCGATACCTAAAATGGACATCCAATTATTTTAAATTTTTTGGAAATGCCACATGCTCTTTGAGTGTAAAATAAGAGCTAACAACTCACAACATTGTGATTTGATGATGTACAAAGCATCACGTATCTCAAGTATAAGTGATTGATCTAATAACATATAAAATATTGAACAGATGAT
Organism: Spirodela polyrhiza; assembly: GCA_024713555.1. Classification (NCBI taxonomy): domain Eukaryota; kingdom Viridiplantae; phylum Streptophyta; class Magnoliopsida; order Alismatales; family Araceae; genus Spirodela; species Spirodela polyrhiza. The sequence goes on along the minus strand of CM046529.1, from coordinate 1,003,703 downwards.
AGAGAAAGTGCCATATGATTAAGGCAGTTAAATTTTGGTAAGGCAAATCAACAATTATCAATTATTTTGTGATAAAATAGATATTATTGATTATCAAAAGAAAAATAAAATGGCAAATAGTTCATTGATGACAAGTATTCTATCTTCTCTCACTCCACATTTATTAGACCTCCAACAATTAGTGAACACTCCTCTTGACTCTATCAACTGCACTCAAAGTCTCTCGTGAGTTGTCATAAGTCTTCATTTCTCTTCAAGACAATGGTAATAGTGGTGCCGACTCCTATTTTTATAGAACCCTTTCAACGAGTAGCACAAAGTTGTTGAACGATTTTCATGTGCCTTCCAATATGATATGACAAAACCAAATAATACAAAGTTGTCACATCACTATCTCTTGTTGCTGTAGAGGTTGACACATTAAAGGATATCATTAATTTAGATTTATTTCAGGTTTCATTTCATTTTTGTCACCAACAATAAGTTTTAGACATTCACTAGAAATAATAAGAAAAACTTAGTGAAAACTTAATCAAAATCATTTCTTTTTGTCTCAATTCTTCCTTAACTCATCTATAATCATTTTATAAATGATTTTGAATCATTTTGCATTGATTTTGATCAAGAAATCTAACTAAAAATCCATGTTATTTTCCTATGACTGTGAAACAATTTTTCAATTAATTTTTCTTATTATTTTCAACACCTAATTCTTAAAAATAGGTGCAAATCATGAATGTATCAAAATAGTTTCACAGTTCAAAAATAGGTGCAAATCAATTATTTTCATTAATTTTTACTTTTGAATGATTTTTCCTCAACCTAAGCAATGAGGATTTTGCTCCTTATTTATTAACATGTTTTTCTTGGTTTTTAGATTTTTAGTGGTAAAAAAAATTGAAAACAAGCTCCCAGCAACAACAATGAGCTCTAATAGCTAATTTGGTGGCACTATAGCATTTTTCTGTTTTCTTATTTTTTCATGTAGGGAACCACCTTAATGGCTCTCTCTCTCTCTCTCTCTCTCTCTCTCTCTCACCCAAGTGAAATATAAGTACATTTCTTTTATATAATGAAAAAAAGGGAAAGATCTCAAGGAACATTGCTATAAAATTTATAAACAAATTATATAAAACATGTTATAAGATTTTGAACATAATCAAACGTTTTTCAAAGGCCATGAAGATGTTTAATTGTTTTTTTAGTGAGAAATTATCATCTCACTTTGATGACATTTGATATGTGTTTTCCAACTTCCCTTATAGCTGAGATATTTAGTAACTTTGGCACGTTTGGTTGGTGGACTGCCAGGGAAGGGTCAACCTTTGAGATTCGTTGACCATGGAACCCATAAACTTATTTTATGAGGGCATATGAGGGACTCCCTATAGATGGGCGTTGAGTCCACCTCATAAGATGAGTGCCTGTAGATGGGGATTAGTGGGCTAATACACAAGGCACGCCCAATAGCTGTCGGCCCAAATTATGGGCCCATTACTGGTATTTCCAGTAATTGGGCCGGGCCGGATGACGTTAAGGGCGCCCCATTTTGCCGAGTGCACATCATCGGATCGGGAGAGGCTGACCGTGGGGACCACTAGGGTTTTTACAAGCTCTCCGCGTCGCCGCCGTGCTTAATCAAGCCGCCGCCGCCGCCGCCGTCGCCGTAGTTGGAAGCGGAAGCGTACTAGCGTCTCAGGTTGCCGCTCCTCCGGCGGCGGCGCGGCCCTCCTCCTCTCGCCGGCCGTTCAGTGGATCTCTGATAGGAGCAGGGGAAGTTGCGGTTGGAGTGGGATGGGAGACGATGCGGGGAAGATCGCCGGAGACGGGGAGGCGAGGCCGCCACCGAAGCTCCCCGTCCCCGGCCGAAGGAACATCCTCATCACGAGCGCCCTCCCGTACGTCAACAACGTCCCCCATCTCGGCAACATCATCGGCTGTAACGCGCCGCTCTCTCTCTCTCTCTGCCCCGCCATCTCGCTCTGTCTCTGTTTTCTGTGGTGATTTTCGTCGATGTGTGTATCATGTATGGTGATGCTGAATCATCTGAGTTTTTCCTGCAACTAAATTGAAGGTGTTCTGAGCGCGGACGTGTTCGCTCGGTATTGCCGGCTTCGGGGCTACAACGCTATTTACATCTGCGGGACGGACGAGTACGGCACCGCCACAGAGACGAAGGCCTTGGAGGAGAACAGCACGCCAAAACAGATTTGCGACAAGTCCGTGCCCTTTTCCTGGTCGAAACTTGTGTTGATTTTTTCTAGAATTAATAGCTATGCGCAAACATTTCCTTCCTATTCTTGGATATTCCAACTAAATTCATGGCCTCGTCATGGCAGCGTAGTTGAAGATCTATAAATCTGTTTCCATAGCGATAGAACAATTCCAATATCTGAACAGCTCTCTGTGCACATCTGATAGACCGATAATGAATCGCATGAGGGCATGATTGGATGCTTTTTCTTTCCCTTCACGTCCTTTTGTATGGTGTTTTGTAATCAGATACCATGCAATTCACAAGGCAATATACGAGTGGTTTGACATAAGCTTTGATGAGTTTGGCCGCACTTCGAGCCCTCAGCAGACGGAGGTCTGCCAGGCCATCTTCCGGAAACTCTTAGAGAACAACTGGCTCTCGGAGAACACCATGCAGCAGGTCAGCCCCCCTCCCCCAGATCATTTGAGGACTTCATTTTAATCGTCCTCTGTGTTCTTCCGTCGTTATTATAGTTCACTGAACAGCTGCCAAAACACAGCTTTATTGTGATCACTGCTCAAAATTCCTGGCTGACCGGCTGGTTGAAGGGACCTGTCCCACGCCGGGCTGCAACTACGAGTCTGCGCGGGGTGATCAGTGTGAGAAATGTGGTAAACTGTTGAACCCAACCGAATTGAAGGATCCCAAGTGCAAGGTGCGTATCGTTACGCGACGTTCGACCATACCCGAGACATCATCTTGTAGCTGATTTCAGGCTGGTTTTTATATATGATTTGCAGGTGTGCAAGGCCACTCCAAGAATCCGTGATACTGATCACCTTTTCCTGGAGCTCCCTCTGTTGAAGGATAAATTGGAGGAGTATATTAACCGCATGTCCGTGGCTGGTGGTTGGAGTCAAAATGCTGTTCAGGCCACCAATGCATGGCTGAAGGAGGGGCTGAAACCTCGATGCATTACTAGAGACCTGAAGTGGGGTGTCCCTGTCCCACATGAGAAGTACAAGGACAAGGTGACTAGCTAAATCACTCAACCTCATTTCAATATCATATTCAATTTGTGGCTAATATCTTTCTGATGCATCCGTTAGTGCTAAAAATAAACATAGCCTAACTCAATTTAGCCGCTGGTTAATATAAACATGACTTCGTTCATGTTCTGTTATCTTTTCTGAACCATTTATTCGGTGAAGTGCATATGCAAATGAATTTCCTGAAGTAATGCTTCGATCTTTCCTTGAGCATAAAATGCTGACAATTTCAAGCATAAAAATGCCTTCATTTTCATTGAGCAGGTATGAATTTTTTATTCTTGAAATCAATGGGGGCCTAAGCTTGGTGATTACTAAACTTAAATTGACCCTGATATTTGAAAACCGTTGTTGACAATGTACTTGAGATGATGTGTTATTTATTACATGATTTCAGATCGATAAAGTACAGTATAATTTTTTGCCAGGTTTTCTATGTTTGGTTTGATGCACCAATTGGCTATGTATCGATCACCTCGTGCTATACACAAGAATGGGAAAAGTGGTGGAAGGACCCTGAAAATGTGGAGTTATTCCAGTTCATGGGCAAGGATAACGTCCCATTCCACACGGTAACAAATTTCTCGCCCTTTCATTTGTTATTTATTTGAGAATGTTCTCTTGATGCTCTTAACGTGTACGTGTGGTGCGGTAGGGGTGGCGGAAGGGTGTTGAGGGTTTGCAACAAATTGTTAAACCAGAAAGAGAAAATAGTTAATATTCTAAAGTATATGCAACAAGAAGCGATCTTTCTTCTTTTTCAGCGAAAATTCTATGGGATGTTTTGTCAGATCAATGTCTCCTTGCATAAAGTACAATTTAAGTTCAGGGATGTTCAGAGCTCTTACACCACTGCATGTTCCTTGACACAAGGGGGGAACATACGCATTCTAGCCTAGTTAGATTGTTCCCTTCTTAATGCCCAATACCTACCGACCAGTAGACAAAGGGAAGTCGGATTACTTCAAAATTTCTAAAAACTTATTCGGTGATTTTTCTGTGGTGATAATCTACTTGGTATTAACGGCACAGATGGTGTATACAATAATCTACCTGCTTGGGTCAACTTTGGCCATGGAGCATCAGCTAAGAGCCCCATGAGGCCCAGTTAGCAGTTAACCCAGCTAATGACGAACTACTCTTCTTTTTTTCTCAGTATGACTTTGCGACTGGGGAACCTTTCAATTCTTCTAGATTTGATGAATGATCTTCTCAAAGATATGTACTAGGCTAGAATTAATTGATGCATTGAAGTAGTGTTTAATCATAGATGAGGTAAACAAGCTTTATGAAAGAAAAAAACACGAAGAAATTTGTCTCTTTTCTTAATGATATTGCTGTCACCTCGTTTACATGTTATGTGATTGCCACTTTTGGTTCTCTCTTTTCTTTCTCTTTCTCCACACTGATGTGTTCTGAGTCTTAGGAGATAACCAGTGCAGTCATTCTATTATGATCTTCATTAGTATCTTTGTAATATGTAACCTTGGATTAAATTTATATGCTCGTCTTTTGATCCCGCTTACTTTGCTCAAAATTAAGATTTCTGTGATTTTCTTTCTTATGCATAGTTTTATGATTCTCTAAATAGTTTCAATCTTGTAATATTGAAACTGTCAGGTGATGTTTCCTTCCTCTCTTCTTGGAACTGGTGAAAATTGGACTCTGATGAAGACCATTAGTGTGACAGAATATTTGAATTATGAAGCAGGTATTCTTAACAATCTAGTCAGTTTCATTACATAGGTAGTTGTATTGCTATGCTTTTTAAGACTCGAAAAGATTATCTCAAAGTCAGCGAATTGGTCGTGCTGACCGATTATGTCAACCGCATAGATGGAAGTATACACTAGTATGGATCTAGCAGAGGAAAAGGATCAATCTGTGTTGCACCTGTAACCCAACCATGTATTGTTACTTTGGAGGACATCTGAAAAAAGATGAAATGGGGAGATAGCAGTGGGATGAGAGGAGGTGCAGGAGCTTGCTTCTCGTTGTGGATGGTGAGGGAGGGAGATGAATTATTGTTTCATGCGTTGCTTTCGCTTTTACAGTACCTCACAGCTGGACCGGCTCCTGTTGGGTTTTTTAAGTAATGTTGTGGTGCTTCCATCGCTGGCTTAGCTGTTGCCACGGTTGCCATTGCTATCGACTGTGATCAGCTGATTTTATCGCAGCTCAATTCCATGTCACGTTTGGTTTGTTTTGGCAGCCTTAGGCTGTCTATAGGAAGAGCTATTTGCTGCATTGGGTGTCATTTTTATCAGAATCTGTGTTGATATTCCGTTGCGGCAATTTCTTCTCCCAATTAGATATTCTTGTGCTGAATAACTGTTCAATGGGCTTAGACAATACAGTCACCGCTGCTGGAAAATGACGTAACTGTGTCTGTAAGTTGTTGTGTAGCTCCACTGTGTGACCACAAGTTTTATAACATTTTTCTATCGTTTGGAAAGTGATTTACCAGAGGAAATAGTATGCATCTATTGCCTTTTAATCCGTATCGAGCTTAGAGATAGTGCCATCAATTATGGAGTTGGCGTGTCACATGCCCATAGATAAATATGTTTAACAGTGCTATGCCATCCTGAGCTGATATGGCTCAACTTGGATACAGTTTAAAAACATTACACTGTCTGGAGAACAGGCATCTTTTACATTGACTCTGATCAGTTGGCAATCTGGTCTAGGCTTGACCATTGATATGTTGCATTGGCAATTCTTGATTGTCAATTTGGTATTTTTCTGCAAGTTCACATCTTGGAGGGCTGATAACTACCTTTGTGACATTTTTCTTGTTCTGTTCATTAATTTGCAGGAAAGTTCTCCAAAAGTAAAGGTATAGGTGTTTTTGGTACTGATGCTAAAGAGACTAATATTCCCGCAGAAGTGTGGAGATACTATTTGCTGACTAACAGACCGGAGGTGAGTCACAACAATGAAATTTATTTATTTATTTGAAAAGTTAAAATTTCCATTTTTTTCTGTGCTTCAGTGCTTATTCTTCGTCTCCTTGTGTGCCTTAGGTGTCCGATACATTGTTCACATGGGTAGACTTGCAGGCCAAATTAAATAGCGAGTTGTTGAGTAATTTAGGCAACTTCGTCAATCGGGTTTTGAGTTTTATAGCAAAACCTCAAGGTTTGTTGATTGTTTAGCAAATATTTTTGCATTCTTATGGAACTCTTTATTACATTGACAAGCTGTATATAAGCGAATTGAGATGTCACTGCCCTTCTCACGATTTTGAGTTTTATAGCAAAACCTCAAGGTTTGCTGATTGTTTAGCAAATATTTCTGCACTCTTATGGAAATCTTTATTACATTGAGAACTATATATAAGCAAATTGGGATGTCACTGCCCTTCTCACGATTTCGATTGAAGTGGTTACCGAATAACACAGCAACATAGGTCCAGTGAACGCTCTTCACTGGTCATAAGGACATGAATACAGTTGCTTCTGTTTATTGAGGCTGTGTAGTTGACGCTTGCTTGAATGTCAACCAGCCGAAGCTGTCTATTCATATGATTGGATGGGCGTGGAATGCTCTCTCTGATGACACCATTTCCTTCTCACAATCCATGACTGTCATCCTGTATGACCCAGACTGTTTAATGACTTCTGACCACAAAAGGTTCATTGGAGAATCAACTGGAGTGATTGATTTTTGTTCGAGCAGAAGATGATTGGTTTTTGGTTTTAGATTCCTTTGATCAGGGAATTTGATTGGTCAACGTTTCACGCCAGTGCCTTAGGTGTCCTGAGTGTCTGTATAAAAATGCGGTCTTAAAATAAGCTAATAATTTTGTGAATAAGACATTCCAGTCTCGGTAGATCCTCTGCTCTTTTACATGAATTCTTGGGTGGTATGATTTTAAGCGATCATTTAACTCCAGATTCTCCTCTCTTCAGTCTGTTCTAGTCCTAAACCTTACACAAATCCCTGTTTCTTGATTTTCATATAGCATGATTTGATGTGTTTATTATTTTGTTTGATCTGAATTTGTTCTCCAGTGAGGGACTGTTCCATTTATCCTGAAAAAATGCCTTATTATTGATCATTTTCATAAACTTATTCATCCTAGCGAAAATCTCTCGAACTTTAATTAATCCAAACAAATAAAATGCAAGCTCTTGTGCATCGATTCTTATACTTTTTTCCTCTCTTTTGACTCATAGTGCTCTATCCTTTTGCAGGGCAGGGGTACAACTCAATCATTCCTGATGTTCACAATCCAGAGTCACATCCGAAGACTAAAGCCTTGGCGGAAAAAGTCGGCGCATACGTTGACCAGTATGTCGATGCCATGGAGAAGGTGCCAAAGTTTTACTTTTTTCGTGCCTCTACTGTTCTTGCCTTTTATTATGTATTCTTGCAACATTGCCTATACATGGTATGAATTTTTTCTAGTTTTGCTATTGGTTTTCATTTCTCATGGGGAGAACACATTTTACTATGATAGGTAAAATTAAAGCAGGGTTTAAAGACTGCAATGAGCATTTCCAGCGAGGGGAACTTTTATCTGCAAGTGAGGATCTCTGTTTTCTTTCTTTATCTGGGAACCGACCCACGTGGACTTTGGATGATCATATATAATTTTCATTTTTTTCACAGGACAACCAATTTTGGAAGCTTTACAAGGAAGACCCTGCCTCGTGCGCCATTGTGATGAAGACATCTGTAGGCATTGTGTACCTCCTGGCGACACTGCTGGAGCCCTTCATGCCTTCCTTCTCTGTTGAGGTGATCAGGGCACCCTCCGCATGCTATTTTTAGTTATTTTCCATTATTTCTGAATATTTCCACCTGCTGGCGTGAAGGTTCTGAAGCAGCTCAACCTCTACGGGGGAGACCAAGATCAGCTCTCTTTCTCCGATGAGAATGGAGACATTCTCCTGGCGAAGAACCCTTGGAATATCATCCCATCCGGCCACAAGATTGGCACGCCAAAACCGCTGTTCAAGGAACTGGTACTCATCATATCTTGAACGTCATGGATCTTGTGTTGACTTTTTTAGAGCTTCGTTGACCAGCGGGGAAGCTAGATATTGCCTAATATAAAACTGAATGATCTGATGTTGGCGAGTTCTGGTGCAGAAAGATGAGGAGGTGGAGTATTTCAGGGAAAAATTTGCAGGGAGTCAAGCTGATAGGCTTCTAAAAGCGGAAGCTGAGTCGAAAAAGATCGCCGAACAAGTGAAGAATGTAGCAATTTCAGGTTCTCTTTGTGTTCATCTTCTTCTCATATCTGGGCACTCATTCTCTTTGTTAATAAATTTCCGGAATTATAATCATAAAATGTTTTATATGAGTGTGAACTGTGACTGGGTTGTCAGTAATCTTTAATATATATATATATATGCATATACATCTTTTTTTTAGATTAAATACTTAGCTGTTGTTCATCCGTAATGATTGGCTCATGAGTCCTGTTCTTCTTATTATTATTATTTCCCATCCTTTTTCTATAGATGGAAAGGGGAAGAAAGAGAAGCAAGCTAAGGCCGCATCCGGGGCAAAGTCAAAGCCTGAACCAGAGATTTCCATTTCGAGGCTCGACATCCGCGTGGGTCTTATCACCAAGGTCCAGAAGCATCCAGATGCGGATTCCCTCTACGTGGAAGAAATCGATGTGGGTGAATCATCTACCAGGACCGTGGTCAGCGGCCTGGTCAAATATATTCCCATTGAAGAAATGCAGGTCAACCCCCCTCCTGCCACGCATCTGCTTATACGTGGAAATATGATTAAGATGAATGGTTGCCCCCAAATCTTTCCATAATTGTCTCGGACTAATGCCCAATTTTGTGCTGCCGCTTGACAGAATCGGAAGGTCTGCGTTCTCTGTAATCTGAAGCCGGCGACCATGAGAGGGATCAAGTCCCACGCCATGGTCTTAGCTGCTTCTGACGAGACCAAGGTAAAGATTCTATTTTTTTCCCCCTCGGAGGTAGAATTCTGAAAAATATTTTAGGGTTCTTATCCCGCTCTAGAACCCTAGAACGCAGTTCTCTCTGAAAGCTGCCGCGTCACCATGAAAATTCTCTTTTTTGGAAATCTCTTCTCGTCCATAGACACTATGGGTCTATTTTTTTTTTTGTGGGGGATCTGAAACAGTTTTTTTTGATGTTTAGGTGGAGCTGGTCGATCCGCCGGCCTCAGCTCGCGTGGGGGAGAGGGTGACCTTTCCGGGATTCTTGGGGGAGCCTGATGAGGTGCTCAACCCGAAGAAGAAGGTCTGGGAGACCCTGCAACCGGAGCTCCGCACCGACTCGGAGCTGGTGGCGCTCTTCAGGGACGTCCCCCTCACCACCTCGGCCGGCGTCTGCAAGGTCGCCTCCATCGCCGGCGGCGTCATAAGGTAGCGCCGCCCGGCTCCGACTGGTTCTTCTTCCTCACAGTCCTCCCCAGATTAGGGTTTTGGTGGGTTCCCGGCGCCCAGATTTGTTTCTCAAGAACTCCATGTATATTTATTCAGAGATTTTGATTGATATTTAATGATGGGTCTAGCGATTTTTGGATCATCTTGGTGCTTTTGATTCTGAACTTGACTGTTTTTGTCCTGAGATCCTGCTTGGCTGATTCTGGGTTGACTCCTCTCTTTCTCTCTCTAGCTACCCTAGCTTGGGTATCTCTCTCTCTCTTCTTCCCACACGCATCCAGACCCCTTCCTCTCTCTCTCTCTCTCTCTCTCTATCTCTCTCTCTAGCAACCCAAGCTTGGGTATCTCTCTCTCTAGCAACCCAAGCTTGGGTATCTCTCTCTCTAGCAACCCAAGCTTGGGTATCTCTCTCTCTAGCTACTCAAGCTTGGGTATCTCTCTTCTTCCCACACGCATCCAGACCCCTTCCTCTCTCTCTCTCTCTCTAGCAACCCAAGATTGGGTATCTCCCTCTCTCTCTCTCTCTCTCTCTCTCTCTCTCTCTCTCTAGCTACCCAAGCTTGGGTATATTTGTCTTCTTCCCACACGCATCCAGACCCTCCCTCCACGCTCCTCTCTCTCTCTCTCTCGCTAGCAACCAAAGCTTGGGCATCTCTCTCTCTCTCTAGCTAACCAAGCTTGGGTATCTCTCTCTCTTCTTCCCACACGCATCCAGATCCCTTCCTCCCTCCCTCTCCCTCTATCTCTCTCTAGCTACCCAAGCTTAATCTCTCTCCCTCTCTCTGGCTGCCCAAGCTTGGGTATCTCTCTCTCTCCGCTTCCGGGCCCACCTAGTCAATCGACACGTGTAATTTCCGAGTCATATTTTAAATATAACTTGATAATTTAAATATTCGTGTAAGAAAAAAATCAACTTGGTCCGCAAGAACAGTTTGGAAACCCGATGGAGCATGTTAAGGATGCGTACTCCGCGAGATACCGTATTGGAAATTTGAATCCCTACTGCCGCCTCTCTACTTGTACGGTCGTTCTTCTGCTTCTTTAGGAAGAGACAGTAGAGACGGCCACCGGCGAGGTAGATCTTCCTCTCCGGCGACTTCAACCGGAGGAAATGGCCAGTGCTGGCGGCGCAACAAGGCCCTCGTCCCGCTACGCTGCTGTCGGATCCGCCGCCTCCAGCTCTCCCACGCCGTCGCCATCGTCGTCTTCCGGCAAGGACGTCTCCTCCCTGAGGCGGCTCATCTCTGCCTCTGGTGGCCGCCGCGGGGGTGGCGTGGGGGAAGGAGGGTCCTCGTCCTATGGATCTTCCAGGGCCGTCGTTCGGACGGCTCCCGGCGACGTTGCGGTGAAGAATGGGCGTGATCTCGGATCCATGGTGAGGAAGTTCATGGAGAAGAGGTCGAAGCCGAAGACGGGGTCGTCGGATCCGGCGAAGCTGGTCGGCACGCCTGCTCAGATAGAGGAGGATCTAAAGAGAGCCGTGGGGGCTACTGGCGGGGGGAAGGGGTCGAACCTCTCGACCCTCCACAGGAAGCTGTTTCAGAAAGGAAAGTCGAGTGATGCAGTTCCTGCGAAGGCTCTGACGGAGGCCAAGCTTAACACTCGTACGCTGGCTATGGTGCTCCGGAGTGAGAGGGAACTTCTCGACCAGAACAGGGAGCACGAGTCTGTGATTTTGAAACTCCAATCACAGCTTGAGGACAAAGAAAGAGAAGTAATCTCCTCCATCCCTCATTTTATTAATTTTCTCATATTCTCGTCCGGCAGATTCAATCAATCTATGTGAAGACACTTTGACGACCAGTTCCTGATTCAGAATTTTTCCCTAGCAGATGTATCATAATAGCATCTAAATTCTATAGCCTCTACTGTGAAGCAATGATTTCTATGATAAACCCTTGTGCATAAAAAAAAGTCTATTCTTATCTAAAGAGTGTTCATAAAATCCGTACTCAATATCTGTAACATTCTGGTGACTATAACCCTCTCTTTTATATTATTTTCCTAATATCTTGTTCCTATGTCTTGTGCCTAGTATATTTTGGCTGACCGGGAGCATAACATTAACGTCATAGATTAGGGTTTTCTGACGCCGATGGGGTTTAACTTTTCAGATGGAAAAATTGAAGGATCTATGCCTGAAGCAAAGGGAAGAGATAAAAACTCTAAAGGATGCCATATTATTTTCCAATTCTACGAATGGCCCACAACAGTTGCTGGGGGATAACCAAGGACCAGAGCTACAGGAGGCAAACCAGGTCATTCCTACCCTTCAGAAGCAGGTCAGATCCCTCACTGGGCAGCTCCAGAGCCTTGTAGAGGATCTTGCAGAGGTGACTTCCCTCACACAGTCTTCTTCTGTTGCATGGATTTTAATTTCTGTGTTTTTTCTTATCTTCTTCGTGATCTGATTCCGTGAACGGATTTCAAACAATTCAGGATCTCCGATGCTCAGCACATGGTGATCTGGTTTTTAATCTTCTAGTTGTATTATGAACAGTATCATAGATAATTAATTTCTCTATGAAATTCCATTTGCCCAAGTCCTCTCTGGGCATGATTTCATATTGGGCACTAGAATTTGTGTTTCTTTGTGCTGAACTCTGATGTTCTTGACAATAATTTGAGGCCCTCTCCATCTCGTCCCACTGCTTATTAAAACCGTGGGAGCTCTATAAAAAAGTTGTAAAAGTTGGCTGAGTTTAATAACTAATCTAATGTTGCATACCATATACATCATATTTGAGTGGTCCTCTTCTCTAGTTATATTTAATGTTTGCCACTTTTATATTGGGGTATGAATTCTAATCACGATATAGCTTCTATTTTGGAGCATGTAACTTCTAATTATCCACTTGTGGATTTCATTGAACGTAACCTTTCAAATGTTCATATTATCGCAATCTTGTTTTCAATCTTCAAATGCACATATGGACACTCACGTAGGTAATTAATTTTTTAGTAAAAAGTTCCCTCCATCCAATTCCTCTCCACATAGCGTTTTATTGTTACAACTTTCCTGTAATTCGTGTTTTATTGTGCAGAATTCTGAATTCTGGTAGAAAAGTATTATATCATATTTAAATTCTATGTCATCTTTATAGAAACACCATCCATTCATCACTGATTCTTGGAGAATATCCAGGTGAAGGCTGATAAGTATTCGGCTAGGAGTTGCTTTGATGGCCACGGCCTCTCTCCCAGGACTCCAGCATACGATCAGGAGTCCGCTAATTCTCTGGTATAAATTTTTTCTTGTGCACTGGAATGTCGAACCCCAATTTGGGATCTAATTAAAAATCATAGGTCTCTGTTTCTCCCGATCTATTTAATGCAGGAGTTCAGCTCTGCGGAGCAGACAATCCCTGGCAGCCCTGATGATGCCTTCCTGGAGGACCTGAATCCTTGTCTGACTCCATGTTCCTCAAAGGCAAAGTCCAAGGTTGGCATTGTCTTAATTTTTCTTACTTCACTAGCCTTTAAGAGCTTAATTATCACCAATCTAGGACTGTCAATAGGCCTCTGAGCCAGGGCTCTTTATTGCTCTGGCTTGATCTTCACAAGCATGGAGCTGAGCTTATTTCTATTGTTGGGTTTCATTGTAGGCCGTAGGTTTGGGCTATATTAGGAATTACCTGGCCCATTAGTACCCTTCCTTCTGATAAACATCGCCTAATTCACAAGTGTTATACTCTGGTCGACTGTACCCCTTTCGTTTTAATTCTGAAAAAACTTATTATTAGTGGCAGTGTGTGTAGAGAGAGAGAGAGAGAGAGAGAGAGAGAGAGAGAGAGAGAGAGAGAGAGAGAGAGAGAGAGAGAGAGAGAGAGAGAGAGAGAGAGAGGATCGTACTGAGGTTGATCCTGGGGCCCATAACTGCTTTTATTGAGCATATTAACCCCACAATCTCAGTTCTAGCGCCCTCTCTCACTGGCTGAATTGTTGATCCTTTGTCAGGAATACAATGAGAACGTGGGTCACAACTATTCAAAAGGAGATGGCTCTTTTGGGATAAACATTATCTCCGGCTCAGAGTTGTTCTTCAACTCCAGCAGGTAAAATTATGTACTTGCCCCTATAATCGCCACAGCCCTTGCCAGGTCATCCGCCACAGAATACCCCTGGTTCCTAGGGTTCATGTTTTCTTGGCCTCAAGCAAATGGAAAAGAACAAGTATTAATAAATGATGTTGGCATGGTTGTCGTCGCAAGCAATGAATGGGCAAATAGGGATTTTAATTTTATTGTCCAAGAAAGGATTTTTTTTTGCCCCAAACAGCCCGTTCATGTGAAATAAGGCACATATACATATGCGTTGACTTTTGGTTTCGTAGTCAGAGAAGAGGTGGCTTCTGGCAATTTCACAGACATTGTGTTGAGGTAGGGGAAGGGGAAGTCAACGTACCCGAATCTTGGGGCTTCTTCAAGGCCTGGGTTTGACTCAGCCCACTATCTAGACTTCTACTTTAAGATCAATCTCGGGTTCTTAGTGCCACGATTGATTCCAACACTCTGGCTGGAGACAAGCTCATTGATCTTTTCATGTGAAGATGTTCAGCAGATTCTGGTTTTTGATCTGAGCAGGAGATGAATTCTACGAGGCATCTTCATGGAAACAATGCTCAACGAGCAATTCATGGGGGATAGCTATTTACAAATTCGGTGATGTAATAAATTTCACAGAGCTACTCACTGTAAATTTTCTTACCGGATCAAGAAGAAACAGTGGTGGCGGCAGTGGTGGCGGCGGTGCTCCGCCGCCCTAGACTGATGATTCTGGCGACCTCGTCTCTGTCAGCGGCATCATCAAGCCCATCAAGCAGAGCCGAGCAGGTGGCGCCGTCCGGCACCAGGCCCCTCTCCACCATCTCCCTCAGCACCGCCACCGCCTCCCTGGCCTTCCCCGCCCGGCAGAATGCCCCGATGAGGACGCCATAGCTGAAGGCATTTGGGGAGCAGCCCTTCCCTTCCATGCGGTCCCACAGCCTACCCGCTTCTTGCAACTCCCCAAGCTCGCACATTCCGGCGATGATGGTATTGTAGGGCAGAGGGCTCGCGGCGGCGCCGCCTTCCACCTGCCCCAGTAGCTCCTTCGCCTCCCAGAGCTTCCCGTCCTTGCAGAGCCAGTGGATGAGCGTGCTGGCGATGGTGGCATCGGGGGCGAAGTTCTTCTTCAGCAGCTTCCTCCACGCGCCGTAGGCGCTCTCCACCTTCCCCTGCTGGCACAAATCGTCGAACAGCTTGCAGCAGAGGGGCGCCCCGGGGAGGTGGCCGCCGTCGAGCATGTCGTGGAGGAGATTAAGACCTTCCACCGGCTTGCCGGAGTTGCAGAGGGCGGAGATGATGAGGGAGTAGGTCACCTCGCCGGCGGCGACGCCGCTCTCCGCCATTTCGTCCATGATCCTCACCGCCTCCATGATCCTGTTCTGCGCGCAGTACCCTTCCATGAGGACGGTGAAGGCGGTGGCGTCGGGGGAGATCCCTCTGTCCACCATCTCGGAGAAGATCCTCCTCGCTCCTTCGAGGTCCCCTCTCCCGCAAAAGCCACCCACCAGCGTGGTGAAGGTCACCAGATTGGGGATCATCCCCCACAGAGGCATTTCCTCGAGCAGCTTGAGAGCGCCGTCCAGGTTCCCCATCTTGCAGAGCGCCTTGACGAGGATGTTGCAGGTGAAGACGTTGGGGGAGATGCCGAACTTGCTGGAGCAGTTCCGGAAGAGCACGCCGACGAGGTCGTAGCGGTGGTTCTGGATCATGGCGTTGAGGAGCGCGTTGAAGGACCGCACGGAGGCCTTCACGCCGAAGTCGCTGCGGATGGAGAGGAAGGTCCGCAGGGCGGCGCTCGGCTTCCCGGCCAGGCCGTAGCTGCGGATCACGCCGATGAAGGCCTCCTCCCCGCACCGGAAGGAGGAAGAAGAAGACGAAGAAGAAGACGAAGAAGAAGATTGGCGGCAGCGATGGCGGAGGTGGGAGAGGAGGAGTTCGAGCTGGGGGAAGCATCTGGCGCGGGAGAGCTTGTCGATGAGGGCGTGGTAGGTGCGGTAGGTGTGGGAGAAGCCGGGGTGGAAGTCGCCGGCGTGGTGGAAGATGCGGACGGCGAGATCGAGGTCGTGCTGCCGGCGGATCATGGCGACGAGGCGCTGCGGGTGGAGGCGGTTGGGCCAGGGATGGACGGGAGGGGTGACGCGGTAGGACTTGAGGAGCTCCTCCTTGGAGGAGGACGAGGAGAGGAGGTGGCCGACGTCGACGGCGGCGGCGGCGGGGGAAGAGAGGTGCGCGAGGTCCACGACGGTGGATAGCCGGCGGCGGCCGGCGGCCACCTCGCGGAGAGCCATCCTCTTCTTCTTCTTCTTCTTCTTCTTCTGTTTCTTCTTTTTATTATTATCATTATTACCGATAAACCCTAAAAATATGGTTTTAACTTAAGAGGGGGATCCGACAACAGTGTTCCAGTCGGGTTTGATCCGAACCGGTAACGATTTGCCAATTAAAGAATGACTAAATTTTAATTTATTTTAATGGTATCCTTTAAGAGGACAGGTCAGATTAACGGTATCGGCTCCGTTTTAACAGGGAATAAGGCGACGAAGTTTAAAGGTCTTCTCTGTGAGCTCTGCTGTTTGCTCCGGCCCCGGATCTCCTCGTCCGCACAGGGAGGAGGCGCCGTCGAGGGAGGGAGGGAGGGGAGGAGGAGGGGGGGGAGGGGAAGCTCTGGCCTAGGGAGGAGGGGCTGCGATGGCCGGGATGGCTTTGGTTCTTGATCTGATCAAGAGGAACAACCACGGGGGGTGCGTCTCCGCCAAGTCGGTGCACTCGTGCGGGCTGCTCTCAGCCGCCGTCGCCGCCTCCGTCGCCGCGGCCGCTTCGAGGCCGTTTTCCGCCGGAGGCATTTTCAGGTGCGCTTCCGAATCCGTCCGAGCTTTCTCTGGATTGCGTGTGTTTCCCGTCTCTCTATTCTGGATTGTTACTGATAGTGTGATTGTTCGATCCGAAAGAGCCTTCAGATTCTGGTCTTTATATTGCTAAGATTTGAGGGTTAAATGCGTGTACTTTATCTCATGTATCTGGTACACGCTTGTTCTTCATGGTTCTATTGCGATAAACCTCAGACGCAAATGGATGTTTGTTTATTATACTTTCTTTATCCTCTGAGTGATCTTTCTCGTTCCCTTTTTGTTATCAAGCCTTGCCGAGCGAAAAATGTTTATCCTCAATCTCATATTGTGCGGTTTAGCTTTTTTTTCTCTGGATGTGGAACCTTTTGGCTTAGGCTTTGGCATCCAATTTGAATGCCTATTCACTTTTTAGAGGATTAGGGAGGTTTATACTCATTTTCTAAGAAAAGAAAGGTTAATGAATAAATTTTGGTGGATCTTTAGTTGTGTCATATTTTATACTTGCCTACATTAACAACAGGGGTTTCACATTTAGGGGAATAAACCTAGCACGAGTGGATTCTAAGGACGGTACTACCCTTCTAAGGGTGAGCAGATTATGGAGACTGAATATGCATTCTTTACGAGAGCATTCATATGGCCATATGAGACGGTGTTCTTCAGATGCATTGTGAACATTTTGAAGTACTTGGAATAAACATCCGAGGATTGAAGATCTTCAAATCTGGGTTCTATAATATTTTGTACCAGAGTATACCATTTGCATGAGATGGTGATTCAGTCTCGCTTTAGAATTGCATGTAATTAAGTTGAATGTTCTTGAATATTTTCAGTGAAACATGAAATCCATTTGTTCTCTGTGCCACGTCCTTGCCGATGTAATCGCAATATAGTTCTAATTGGACCTAATCGACACTGATGTCCAATCTGATTCCGCAAGCTAGTCTAAGTTGTCTCCATTAAACAAAAAGAGGTTTCGAATGTGGGACATTGAGATACGAGGCTCAGGCAGGGTCTTCAGTTCTCACAATAAAGATGTTGTATTTCTTCACTTCTACTTCCGCTTTACTGCCAGGAATTTTTTTTTTTCTGTAGTATCTTTCATTGAATTCTCTTTGCATAACACTAAAATTAGAGTATGAATAACTTCTTGTCAACCGGTCAAAAATATGAATAACTTCTTGTCAGCCGGTCAAAAATAGGAATTACAGCCTTTTTTCTGGCATTCTGTATGATTTACTTTATTTCAACCAGATTAAATTTTCTGACTATTTGCCTTTTTTCTATCTCAGTGATGGTGGAATATCAGTCGCCTCGTGTGATGCTGTTGCTGCATGGACAGAAGATTACATACCTAGCATAGAAACAACTTACAAAAATGTCCCGTCTGGGAAAACTTCATATTATGATTCAGTCAACTATACGACAAAGGAATACCCCATACAACTGAAGCCTCTGTTTTCAGCGTTTGGGCTGAAGTCACTTGCAATAACCTCACTGAGGTCCTTTTTAATGTTCTATTTGCCTCTGTTGGAACCTCGCCCACCTGTGGACGATGACAACGATTTTGTGCAAGATCCTCCAGAAGACGAGCCTGTAGATCTGGTTATCCCCTTCAAAAAATCGCTGAAGCAAATTGCGCGTGAGGTACATTGTCGTCATAATCATATTTTCCTTGCTAGAGAATTTTTAGAACCATTATAATATGGTTCTATCATGCTGTCATATAATATGGATTTGAACTGTCGTAAAATAAAGTTAAAATAAAGTTGATTTTGTGCTAATGTTCTCCTGAATCCAAAATACACTTCTGAGTGTTCTTATCTAGTTTAATTAGTGTCTAGAGCGGACTCTTTTTCTTTCAATTATTTATAACCCTAATTTAGAGCTGTCCTCCTCTTTTAAATCAGTATTTAATAATGCTTACCTCTTTCAGGGGATTCGCCCGAGAATCTAGGGCACCCATTTCATGTTTATTAGAAAAATAACTCAATTTCAGCGAAGCTTCCAGCACTTCATTAGGAATTTTTGTACGAGATAGTATTGAAATAAATTGATGGTTTAGATTTCGCATTTGGTATTAATTATGACATAGAAGTGGGAGATAGTGGGTGACCTTTGTGAGATGAGATAATATTATTGTTAATGGAGGAGATTTTGTTGTTTCATATGACAATTGAGATTGATCCTAAAAGTAGTAGTTTGAACGCAGTGATGCATGCCTGAATGTGTCACATGGGATGCATGGCATGAATTACTAGTATTACGCTTCAGTCTGTGACAACTAACATGAGAGCGACATACATCTGATGATTATGTCTTGGACTTCCGGAGGAAAATCATGTCTATTAAATTATGGAAAGGAACAAAAAGAGGTTCTTGGGGATATTTTCTGTGGGTATGGTGTATGGAGATCATTATGGGGTGTGACCGTGAGCATTGCTACCATTGGCATTCTATATTATGTTTATGAAGTTTCAGCACATGACATGCTGTACTCTTAGGATGAGAAAACTTTTTCCCAATGTTTTATGGTTGTCATCTTTTAATTGTTCCATTTTTTTCTCTATTACTTCGTCTTTAATGATAAATATCCATCCAACGTGTCAAAACTATTTTTGTTTGAAGTCTTACACGCCTTTTCGGAATGTGCAAGTACTAAGGCAAACTTAAAACCTGACCAATTTCAAGTTTTTGGTTACTTGCAAATTTTCAGTCATCAGTAGTCACAACAAGACGGGTGCTGGAACGACTTGCTGTTCACTATGTTTCACAAAGAATGGCGTGGAAACTTCTTAAAGGTAGGCCGACGTTTTTAAGGAAAGTACCATTTCCCTTGGTTTCTTTGGGCATTCCACGTGCTGCAAGGCCAAATAACATTTAAAGCAGAAAAAAAAATTAATGGCAGTGTTATTTTCGTTTACTTATAGTTTTCCACTGGGTTTGAGGGTACGATTGAGCGGAAGAGAAAAGGTCAGTTCAGATAAAAATGCTTGACATGTCGCAAGATAAACATTTGAAATGGTTTTCATCCTTTCTTCTTTTTTCTAAGCTCAGTGAAAAGTATGGCGAAGAGCCATCTTTACTCTGATTGTTTTCTATGTTGTCTGGTTTGGTTCCCTTATTTATGAAAATTGGACATTTTTATGGACCTTAAGCAGGTAAGCTGATTTCAGATGCTTTCATTTATGGGGAAAAGGACGCTTTTGGCCCTCAAGTTTGTTTTTTCTGGAATATTAGTTTGGAAGAATAGCGCGTGTAAGATTTAGAGCATAAGGTTGTAATTTACAATGACGAGTTTTTTTTTCTTTTAACATCTTTTTTGGTTCCACAGTTGCCAGAGTATTTTGTGTGGATTAAAAAGTAGATGACAGTAACCACACTCGTCTTACAACAATTTTTCATCTTTAAATCAGTCTAAATACATTTAACGAGAATGAAATGCTTGTGTTCTATCTTCAAAACAATGAATGTGGTCTTATCACTGGCGGCGTGAGCATGTTATTTATTTTCCTTTCTTAATACCATTGTATTCAGCTTTTCGTTGTCTAGTGCATTGAACTTTCATGATGATATTTCCATTTCCTATTCAAATGACTTCGTCGCGTACTTTTATAATCTCGAAATAGCATTTGCCGATTTATCTTACTAAAATAACAGTACGGATGCTCCCTGTGATTTCTCTTAGTTTAGACCCATTTCATTGTTGTAGGATGGCTTAGCGTTTAATTTGGCCCTAGTCCGTTGTGACAGGAACTGAATCCTGGGATATTCTCGTTTATTTGCATGCCTTTCACGAGCATTCTCATAATCGTGATGCCACATGTATGAATCAGGCATGGATCCGTAGGGAATTTCAATGCAGATATAGTGAGAGAGGGAGCCAGAATAAATTTCTGACCTCATGCAGTTTCTGCTCACTGTTTAGTGTGTCTAGTAGCATTAAAAAGAAACACAGTTGCTGCTCATAAATCCAGTATTCTCCTCTTCTCTGCTATGGATCCGAAGATATATATTACCCGTTTAAAAATCATTCTTGAATGTGTCTCCTGATTGCTCCGGTGGCTGCAACTGGAAATTGCAGATGCCTCTAGATCTGCAAAACGCAAGGCTGGGAGGGGGATGCCTTCCATGATCTTCATTTACAGCGTTGGCAGGACGACTTTGAGAGGTTTCGTCCACACTTCAGCAGCTTTCTTGAGTGCTGTAATATATTGCCCATGAGAGACGGTCGTTCCCAACGGTGATCCTTGCCTCTCTTCTTGCAGGGCACTGTTTAGGCGTGGCTGCTTCGTGGATCGTCCAAGTGGGCATCGACATATACAGATGCCTGTTCCGTAGACCTGATAATGATGAAGAAGAGGCCACCGCGGCAGAGAAGGTCCGGCGCCTCCAGAAGAGGATCTATGGCGCAACAGTTAGATGCAGCGCCTCATTAGTTTTTGCATCTCTGGGAGCAGGAGCCTTCGCTTATTTCCACCCTTCGATTGGGCAGTGGATTGGTAAGAAATATCTCCGACTCATCATGAAAGATATAAATACTTTCCAAATTTATTTATGAATCTTGAAGAATCCCCTGCAGTTGGGTTGGGTTGGATTGGATTGGATTGGTCTATTTAAGGCATGCCGGTTCTGAATGGTCCAGCCAGATGTCAACCGTCTGATGTTGCAACCTGGCTGGCGCAACTGGCCACTAGGTCTGGGGTTTGGGAGGGCCTGTATCAGTTGACTCTGCGCTGACACCTCCTGGTCTGGGCTGGATTAGGCACGACCTCTCCGGCCATGTGGGGTGTTTTCATGGATCATGCACATAGGGGTAGTGAAAAATGATGCACAGAGTTCTCCTGGTGAGTGACTACCTAGCCTTTGCTGGCAAAATCTTTCAGCCTCCCATTCAGCTCTCCTTGTTCCTATAAATGGCCTGTGATGTTCCAACATCAGGAACTTCAGACTTAGATATGGGTACATATTTTAGGTATCTATACTTCTGAAACTTTGAGTTCTTAAGCTTAACTATGCTGCGGAGATTAGTTCAATTTTATTGTTGAGGAAGATACAGCAAAATTCCTTAGTGCTGACTGCATGAACGTAATATATGCCCATGATGTCTTCATCTCTGGGTTCATATGAAAGTATGTGAGATCTTGAAATTTTTGAGCGAGTGAGTGTTAATAGTGCTATGGATCGAAAGATCATTCATCATCAAGACGTAGGTTTTTTTTTTTCCTTTTCTTGGTCTGAAAAAAATGTGATGCGGTGGCGCATCCACTGGCCCCTGGTTGTTGAATCCTCGTTCATACTTTATTAAGAAACCAAGTCCACAGGTTTTTTGGTCTGAATTTTGTAAGCTGATCTTCAGTCCTGATGAATAATCTTCGGAACCCGATGGATTTCGTGAAGAGATTTTTTTTTTATACCTCTTTCAAAAGATTAGTTCTCAATCTTATTAAATTCTTTGTCGGTTTTTTCCGTCGTCGAGATTAAGAACACTTCTAGTTTGGCTCTTCAGTGCTTCTGATCCCACCATCTATCATGGTCAGATTTCTCTGCCGCATCATCATCACCCTGGTTTGACCTAACTTTTTTGGTTCTGATGATCCAAATCTGCTGCGGATTTACTCTAATTATCGGTTTTATATGACTCCGTTTAGAGAATGACCACCGAGCCTTTCAGGATTATTTGGGTATTTACAGATTGACCCAAAATTTTCTGGGCCGGCTTCCAAGATTGAGCCCAGATATCTTCTAACGATGAACCTGGAAGATCTCAAGGAACTAGGGCTTGTCTTTGAAGATGGTGTTTCAGTTCCTGTTTTTTGCCAGATTTTCTCAATCTTATGTAGAGATGAGAGTGTTTTATATTTTGTTATCTATGATTGATGCTGATGAACTCTCTCTCTCTCTCTCTCTCTCTCTTCTCTTTATTCTCTCTCTCTCTCTCTTCTCCCTCTCCTCTCTATTCTCCCTCTCTTCTCTCTATTCTCTCTCTATTCTCTCTCTCTTCCCTCTCTCCTCTCTCTCTCTCTCTCTCTCTCTCTCTCTCCCGTCTTTCTCGCAGGCTGCGCACTGGGAGACTTTGGAGGGCCCATGGTTGTTTCAGTATGCTTCAAGAGGTTTCTTGATCTGGAAATCTGAGGCCGCCCTTGACGGGGAAGCTGAGACTTGATCTCCCCAGTGTTTTCAGATGGGCCCCGGCTGGTAACAATGGGGAAGCCGAACCGCAGGGGGGAGAGGACGACGAACAAAAATTAGGGTTCTTGGTGTGGCCGTTCCTCGTTCTCCACCCCCCTCCTGATTCTGATTGATCGAATTATTACCCACCTGGGAAAGGCTGGAATTCTCCTCCACTTGTGTTGGAGCATTTTTTGTCTTCAAAAGATGATTTTTTTGTTATTTTTTTCCATAAAAGAAAAAAATACTGAATTTTCTTATGCAAGACTTTTGATGTATAATGATCTCATTCCCCTCTATATTTAGCTGAGCCCAGCACCTAAAAGCTTAGAGAGAGAGAGAGAGAGAGAGAGAGAGAGAGAGAGAGAAATTGGGCATATCTGGTATATAAATATTCGTTAGGTCCTCATTTATTATTTTCCTCATCTGTTAAATTACTTCTCATTTACATATTCTTAGAGAATACAAGACGCATTTATTATTTACACGTAGTAATGGAGATTACCACCCGCCGCTCCTGGAGGTATCTGGTCTGGGCCCCAGCTGATGAAACCGGGCCGGGGCCCGGGCCCGATCATGAGACTCCAAATGGTTCGATTCGATAGGAAAACTTTTTAAAAATAAGTGGGTTGACACCGCGGCCCGTTTTATTTGGGCCCGAGCTTCACTCAGAATGAGGCCCGGCCCATAAACCGAACACTCGAAATAGCCCGAAGCCCATTTTCCGAACTGGCTCTCTCTCTCTCTCTCTCTCTCTCTCCCCCTCTTCTGAGGAGGCCCCTCGAGGGTCTTGTTGAAGCATCGGTAGTTCGTTCTACCCTGATTGGAGGAGGGAGGAGGATCGTTCTGTAGCGTCTCCGATCGTTCTGTCCGTGGAGGGATCTGAGTGGGTTTAAGGCGGTTTCTCGATCATATTCGTCTGCCGGTAGAGATCCATGGACCCGACCCTGAATCACATCACTCCCCAACCCGAGGAAGAAGACGAGTGGGGTACGATTCATGGCGCTTCATCATCATCGTCGTCGTCGGCGTCATCTCTGTCTACGTTCTATCATCGTTTCTCCCCACTCCCGTGCCTCGGTGTAGATGGTTTTTTTTCTTTGCTAGTTCTTCGTTATATTAATTTTTGTGCTTGCCCCGTACTGATTTGCGATTTGGTTGGTGGCTTGGTGCGGCAATCAGCGGGACGAATCGAATCATGATGTATGGTGGGCGCGCTGTTTTATCGTATCAAAAGAACTATGAGATTGCATCATGCTCTCCATATTACTTCTGAATTTAATTTTCTCGTTCCATTTTCGCGTTGCGTTCATGATCTCCATTATTTTCTAGTTTCGCAAGAACTATGATTTCTCATTAATTAATTTAGGAAGAGAGTAATTCAGCTCTATGGTCTTTCTATCAAGCTTTATAATTCGCCGGAGATCATCTGCCCTGTGATATTCTCGTCTATGAAATTATGTCACAGAAACCAGTATCTCACCATCACATCCACATTTGAATGAATACTTTTGAGCAAAAAAACTTCTCCACGCACTTGTTGGAGGGGAATCTGAGAACATAATCAGCCACTCTACCCTTAGAAAAAAAAATTTTATCCGATCAATCAGGCGTAATTTATTCGTGGTTTGTGCTTCAGAGGCTGTTCATCGTCCCAGGCCGATGTGAAATCCTGCAGGAATTTATGAAAAATGGGTCATCATCATCCTCACCTTACCCTCTGGGGAGAGCAGTTTCCATCTGCCAACCCATTCCTTGGTCATTTATATCATCTTCCATATCAGTATATTCTTCTTCTTCTTCTTCTTCTTCTTTTTTTTTGTTCTTCATCCTCGATCCTGAGGTCGGCGGGTATATCCACAGCTGAAAAGAATCTCCCAAGAAAAGAATCTAGAGATTGAATTCGCCAAAAGTAGAGCTGGGGGATCTAATTTTGAAGATCTCTAGTCGCCCTCAGGTGGGCAGTGAGCAAAGCTGAGGTTTTTCTTTTTTTTTTTTTTTTTTTTTGCTGTTTGTGTTCTAAGGGAGGATGATGGGGTGGGTGTGGTGGTCGTCTTGTGGGTCATGGATGGGCGCCATGATCTTGGGGGGAGGAGGGATTAATTTTGCTTATTTCTTTAGGCTTTGCAAATAATGGCTGACGGTGGAGAACCCAGTTGATGATTTTTCGTCTTGAGTTTAAAGGCGTAGGGCATCCTGCTGAGCATCTGCTTCCTCGTCCTTCCAGATACAGATGGATTTGAGATTCCGAGCTTAACCGGCGGAGAGCCCGAGCTGGTGGGAAGCCCCCATGTCCCGGAAGAAGCAGCAGATCGCAGGCCTCCTTCCACGGTACTCTCTCTCTCTCTCTCTCTCTCTCTCTCTCTACACCGAGGTATCTATCTTGTTTCTAAGGTCATCACCCTGATATCTATATATACCCACCCAGCAGTTGACATCCTGCAATCTCTCTCTCTCTCTCTCTCTCTCTCTCTATCTATCTGGGCAGGGCATGAAAGAGGAGGAGAAGATATATCTGGGGCCACACGGGGCCCCGCCGTGGCAAGGCAAGGCGGTGCAGGAGCAGCGGAGTCCCGCCGCCTACAGGCAGCGGCTGAAGAACAGGCTGAAGGAGGCCGACCGGAAGTTCGCCGGAGCCGGACGGGAGAACAAGCTCGACGCCCTGCGGGAGCTCGTCGGTACTAATCCCCCCGCCGCCCTCCCCATGCCCAAGAGCTCCCCCCGCGACTGGCTCGATCCCCATTGCCACGAGTCCCACTTCGACAAGCACCCCCATTAACACCTCTCTCTCTCTCTCTCTCTTGCTCTCTCTCTCGCTCTCTCTCTAACCGAGAACTGGGAGGGGCTTTTCCATCTCTAAGAGATTGCTTGACCTGAGTCGGGCCATCTGTCTTGGCTCTCCCAGAAGGAAGAACACAACTGGACCTACCTGGGCTTCTTTGGCCTGGAACCTTCCGTCTAAAATATTTTATCAGTCGGAGAGGAAAGCCCGAAAATTCTGACACGGGCCCGCGGGCCCGGGCCAGCCCAACACTAGCGAGAGAGAGAGAGAGAGAGAGAGAGAGATTGATAGATAGATAGAGAGAGAGAAAGGGAGAGAGAGAGGAGAGACAGAGAGACAGAGAAATGGATAGATAGATAGAGAGAAAGAGAGAAAGAGAGGGAGGGAGAGAGAGGGAAGGAGAGAGAGAGAAATTGATAGATAGATAGATAGATAGATAGATAGAGAGAGAGAGAGAGAGAGAGAGAGAGAGAGGGAGGGGAGAGAGGGAAGGAGGGAGAGAGGGAGAGAGAGAGAGACAGACAGAGAGACAGAGAGGCGCCTCATTTTTTTTCAAAATTAGACTGGGTTGAGAAGAGGAGAAAAAAAGCTGAGAAATTCTGGCCTGAGCTTACCATGGTTCCGTCAGAGATCAACCAAAAATCACAGCCATTAAGATCGTATCGGACGGACAGGGCATCCCCCAACGCAGTCCGGGCACACAAACGCCTGGGCCGACTAGATGATGGTATTCTTTGCCGAGTACCCCTGCCCCCCCTCCGTAGGGGTACAAAACGAATTACACTTCTGAGAAGAGCATTTTAGAAAACCGGCCGGGGCCCACCGGGCCAGCTTGTGGGCCTGGCCTGGGCCTGAATGGGTTTCATTGAATACCGCGGCTCTTATTGGGCCCAGCAAGAAGTATACATCAACTCGGGGGTCCCCCACCCCCCGGATTCCCCCTTCGAGGGTCTACCCGCAGTCTCTCTCTGTCTCTCTCTCTGTCTTTCTCTCTGTCACTTACTGTGTAGTGCGGCACAGCCGTTTATATATTCTTTTCCGTACAAAATAAACTAGTACACGTGGTGCAAGCCTATTTGTCAGCAAGTGAGTCGTAGGAATTTCCTGTGGCTCGAGTGGGAAATGAATAATTGAACCTCATTCTTCTTATCTCTCCGCTGCTCATCTCGACACGTGTCGCCACCACCACCCCCCCCCTCTCTCCCGCTCCCCTTTCAGTTCGACTGAACTGACTAAACAGCTCGGGCACTCGTCTGTCCGGGAGCGAGTTGGCCGACTCGCGGTAGTATCCACACGTGCGAAGGCGGCGGGGCTTAACCCCGGTGGCATGGGCCGCAGGCCCGGTGTCGGTTGCGAGGTCGCCGTCCACCATCCCCACGTTCCCCCGCCACCCCGTCGGTGCATGAGGTTTTATCCCGTGGCGTCAGAAGCCGATCAGAGAAGCCTCCGGCTTCCCAGAGCCTCTCTCTCTCTCTCTCTCTCTCTCTCTGTGGCTGGGGGGTTTCAGGCCGGCGGGGAGCTCCGACGGGAGAAGGAAGGTTCAGCGATGGGCCACGAGGTGCGTGGATGTAGAGCAGATTGCGAGGGTCATGGAGATCGGAGGGATTCTCTTACCATTTTTTTCCCGTCTTCTTCTCCCTCTTCTCGCATCTCCTCTTCGCCTTGTGCAGTTCTTCTCGGTGATCCTGACGGTGGATCTGGCCTGCAAACGCTGCCACGAGGAAATCAAGCAGATCTTGAGCAAAAAACACGAAGGTAGAGAGAGAGAGAGAGAGAGAGCGAGCGAGAGGAATGGAGGCGGCGGCCTCGGTCAGTTGGGAATGACTCCAGCCGGGGCCTGATGATTTTCCTTCTTCCTCTTCCTTGATCAACGCAGTGAAATGGAAGATCAAGTCGATAGTCTGGGACCAGAAGACCAACACGGTTACCCTCACCGGGCCCTTCTGCCCCCGCAGGCTGGCCAGGAAGCTCCGCCGCAAGGCCAGTACGGCCATCAAGGAGATCGACATCCCCCGTGTCTGCAGCTGCGACTGTGACAAGCCATCCGCCCCGGTGCCTCCACCACCGGAGCCTCCGAAGGAGCCGAAGCCCCCTCCGCCCCCTCCACCACCGGAGCCTCCGAAGGAGCCAAAGCCCCCTCCGCCCCCTCCACCACCGGAGCCTCCGAAGGAACCGAAGCCCCCTCCGCCGCCACCAGTCGTCGAAAAACCACCACCACCACCACCACCACCACCACCGCCACCGCCACCGCCCTCTGCACCACCGGAGCCGGGGACGCCGGACTTCTTCATCCCGATGGTCTATCCGCCGGTGTGGCCGGTCTGCTGCTGCTGCCCTTACTATCGCGGGCAAGAGAATAGCCGCTGCGGATGCCACAACGACGGCGGGTACCGGCCCTGCTCCTGCGGCTGCGGCAGGGGCTGCGGGTCATCCTTCTCCGACTACGGCCGGTCCTGCGACAGCAACTGCAGAATCGAAGTCATCTACGAGGAACCTAACACCTGCTCGCTCATGTGAAACAAAGCCGGAACTCACTGTAATGCCTTCCTCTTCCATCCGCTGTTCATCCCCTCGCCCCCCCGATGAGAAGGCTCAAGCCTCTCAGATGATTGTTGCCTCCGTCGCAAGTTTGATTGTCTGTGTGATGTTTGACGCAGAATATATATATAAAATAATGGACAAATCAAAGCCAGCTAATCTTTCGGGGAGATGAAGACGATGAGCTCGGGAAGAAGAAGAAAAAATTGGGGACTATGAACAGGGGAAGGGGACCTAGAACACGCCGAGGTCGCCATCTTAAGTTTGTTTGCCGACGGCCAAATTCCATCCGCTCATCTACAGAATTCATGATCATATTCCGGCGCATCGTTGAAACACGGTCGGCTAGAAATGAATGCGGCGACGAAGATCTAGGAGAAAGGGACAGGATACTTACATGCTTTGGCCGGAATCTCTGTTGAGCCGGCGATAAGCAGCAAGAGGACGGCATTCCTTCCCCCCGGCGAAGATCGGTGAAGCCCCCCAGGTTTCCTCGCCTCCTATCTTACCGGAAGGGGGAGTGGAAACGCCGGCGGAGGGCCGTCGTCCTCCGGCTCAAGCGACCGATCGATCCCCGTAGGCGCAAGCAGGCGAAGTATTCATAATCCCTGCACATGGAAAAATCGAGAGCGCAATGAACAAATCCTTTGCCAACCTGCGAAGTTTTCGTTTCCGCCGTGACGCTGTCTTCATCAGAGAATAGAGAATTCCATACTCATGCCGGCAGTCTTCGCCAATAAAATACGATCAGGGCTTTTTGAGGTCGAAGACGGCTAGATCCGTCATTTCGATGAGGTGGTGTCGTTTTGGGAATCCGATCATCTGATGACGCTGGGCGGTGGCGGTCGGTGGCATCATCCCCCGAAGAAATGTACCTCGCCGAGCGTTTCCCCATCACGGAATCTCCGCTCGCCAAGCTAACCCCCGATCCTCTATCTCTCCTCGTCTCTCTATCTTCATGCTCAGGCGATAAAAACCCCATGGAGTGCCAAATCCATCTCCAGGGCTAGGGCGAGACAGATCTATGGCAAACGCCGAGAAACTGAAGGAAAAGTTCCTGGAGTACCGATTTCACGTAATCTCGGCGGCCGCCTGTGGCGTGGCCGTGTTCTACCTCCTCCGGCTGGGTCCAAGCTTCCTCACCGTCGTCTCCTTCTTCCGGCCTCTCCTGCTCTCCACGTCTGCCTTTCTTGCCGCCGTTCTGGTCCTCCGCCTCATTTCCCCGCCCCCGGCGGTGGTCCTGAGCGAACAGACCGGAGAGCGGCTCATGGATTACGTCGCCGGCCATGGTCGAGCCGATGAGAACAGGAAAACACACGGAGTAGGAGAAGAAGTTAGGGATCGGACAGCAGCAACAGCAGGAGATCAGCCGCGATCGGAGACACCACCGGAGGAGGCGAAGCCCCAATGAGCCTGAGAACATCACCACCGACACCACTCCTCTCTCTCTCTCTCTCTCTCGCTCTCTCTCTGCACTGCGCTTCTCGGTTGGCCAATGAAAGCTATACAGCATGTTTTACAAGGACAGACCAACCGGAGGAGTTAGTACAATTGGCGGGAAATAATGAAATGACATATATGCCTCTTGATCTTTGTTAAGTAATGCTTAGAAAAGGGGTTGTTTAGTAATAACAATTTGGGCTCTTTAAACATTCTAGTCCTGGGCAGTATAAGAAGATTCGATGGTTCCCGCCTGGATCCAACGCCCATAAGGAAGGAAGGTGAGATGGAACTTTCTCTCTCTGCGTTTGAACTCCCACTTTGGCGCGTCGTAATTTGTGAGTTGGACAATCCAATCGCTCTCACTGTTTGAACCGATTTATCTCTCGAGTTTCTGGATTTGATCGCCGGCCATAGCAGATCAGATGCTTCTGAGTAGTTGGGAGAGATGGGAGACGTACATTCCATTTTATAAATTTTTTCACCGTGGGCTCATCTATGTCGTCGAATCTCTACATTTTGTTCATGATTCTAAGATAGGGAGAACCAATTATGCATGAAAAATATGATTAACACTAAGAAAATATGTTGAAAATGCTGTGGATTTTCACACACAATTGGATTTGAATCTTTGAAGCCGACTATGATGAATGCGAGAAGATCTTTTTATTCCTTAGTCAAAGGTGAGAGGACCATCTTAAATTGTTGTGATAAATCAAAGTTTTACATTTCAAAATCTCAATTGGCTTCCAAACAAAAAAATCATAGCCCACTTAGCTGGTCACGAACTCACACAACTAAGTCTGATGATAGTAGAAATATGAATAAAGAAAAATAGGATGAAATCAATGTACATAATCACTAGAGAGGGTTGAGTGGGGACCTTGGGCATTTGTACATCAAGATGTTGACATTGATAATGATTGGAGGACGAATCCATCGTGAATCCAACTATGTGGTCAGTTGACGGTGGGTCAAGGGGGAAGGTGCCCCCTTGCAAGGTTCAGGGCAGCGCCCCTAAACCAAATCTAACGTACAATTGGAGAAGAACGTGTGGTGTACGTGTGGTGGGTGTCGAGGGCTGGAACCAATTGCTGAAGGCAGGTGGCCCAGCATGTCCGCTACGTGCGGGACGTTTCAGGTCATGACAAGACGGGGTGAGTCACGTGGACATCTGCAAAAGGGAGTTTGCAGCATGCAGGCGGTGATCTAACAAGAGATCATTAGCACGGCCAGTGATCTGATGGGAGACCGTCAGTGCGACAATAGATGTGAGAGGCTGGCTGAGGGAACACCTGGCTACCAATGAGGGATAGGTGGGTTGACCACAAAGTAAGGTGAGACCCGTGCGACGTAACAGTAACAAGCATTGACAATCACACAAATCCCCTAGGGCTCGATCTTAGGGATAATAATTTCCTTAATCTAAGATTAGCCATGATTCATAGAAATCTTAGGCCAATTTTAGGCCTTAGGAAGAAAAAATAGAATTACAATGAAGTCTAAATAAAATGAACAAAAATAAAACCTAGTAATAAAAGAAATTCAGATCCTTCAATTGGGTCCAAGGACGACGATATGGGGCGTCTTCAGCAGTTGGCACAATCGTTAGATGAGATGGTGCAGCATCCTCTAACATCATGGTCTTCAATGGTGGGGCTTGCGTACATGCTCCACCAACCAAATTTGGTGAAATATGTGGATTAGTGCTGATGTTGTTAGAAAGAAGAAGACGGATTCGTTACTTAAATATCTTTGATCGCATGATATTTCATATTTTATCCAATGTCGTCGCAGCTATTGATATGAATGTTCTGGTTTTATTCATCTCGAAAGGCTGATTAGATCCAAAATAATAATTTATGGGAGACATTTCATTCTCTATGAGCGAATCTAAGAGGTAGTAAGAATAATACTTGGACATCAGAAGAACAAACGAAGCACAAGATCATTAAAAGTATTAATGTTAGTAGATCAAAATTTTCTATGGCATCGGTCATGTTCTTCTGGTAGAACAGTAAGATGTCATAATTACCTAGATAGCATGTAGTAATTTACAAAATCCCCAGTCCTCGAACTCAACGAAGAACAGTGGGGGCGTGGGCTGCAGTCTTCCCTCTCTCCTTGTTGTGGTCAACTCGGATCCGCGCGAGATGCAGAGCCTCCATTCTCATGCCTCGCTTCACCTTCTCTATGAAATCTTCGAATCTCCTGTTGAGTTCGTCGACGTTCGCCTCTTCAACCTCATCTCCCTCTTCTCTGTCCTCCTGTTGCTGCTCTTCTTCCTGTAGCACTTTCTCCTGTACGTCCTCCGCCATCACTTCATGCTGTTCTTCCTCCACTGTCACTTCCTCCTGCTTCTCCTCCTCTGGCATTTCCTCCAGCTCTCGCTTCTCGCCGCCACCCGGCTCGGCTTCTCTGTCCACGACCTGGTAGCTGCCCGGCAACTTCCCTGCTATCCCCGCTGCTTCGCCGGGACCGCACGGCGCCACCAGCGATGGGTCCCAGGCGACGAGGACGAGGAGGACGTTGCAGAAGAGGAAGACGAGCATCCTATCGCCAAAGCAGAATGGGAACCCAGGTAGGGACGCCGGTGGGGGTACCTCCGCCGGTCGGGCGGGAGTGCTGTGCTTGTCGTCCAAGAAGAGTGAAACAGTGGCCATGGCAGTGACGGTGAGCAGGACAACGACGGCTACTCTCAAGGACCTGGCCATGATGTCTGAAGCCCTGTGTTTCTCCATCGCATTCTCCCCTCCTGTCCAGAAGGAAAGATGGACATGGGCGCAACCCCACGGCGACCGCACTGGTTTTGTAGGCCGGGGGGTCA
The DNA here is from genome assembly GCA_024713555.1 of Spirodela polyrhiza. NCBI lineage: Eukaryota > Viridiplantae > Streptophyta > Magnoliopsida > Alismatales > Araceae > Spirodela > Spirodela polyrhiza. The sequence goes on along the minus strand of CM046529.1, from coordinate 971,419 downwards.
ACGAAGACCGCAGAGATGGGTGGGCGTTCATGGCAGAGTGTTAATGAGATAGATATCCGCGTTGGATCTGCGCCGACGACCTCAGGTCAACGGGCCATTGACCAGGCGAAGGGGGGGGGGCAGCATGTGCCCTCCCGGCGGAGAGCTGAGCCCTTAATTTGGTGCTCCCCCCCCGTTAGCGATTCCGACGGCCGAGATCCTTATCCTCGGTAGTCTGACGGCAAGGGCATCCGACGGCGGAGATAAGGTGCAGTTGGAACGTCCTTTTCTGGGCCATCACCCCAGACCAGGACTCTCTGCAGGAAGGACGTGCTCTTCGGGGAAGGTCGAGTTCCATTGACCAGCTCGACGCCAAGATGGAGGCAAGTCAACCATAGCAGCCGGTCACAACCAGCGTTCGCCTCGACCGTCGGCGGCCAGCTGGGTCTGGACATCGACAGACTGGGGACCGTCCTGGGATTTTAGGGGGCAGAAGACGACGAAGAGGTTCAAGCGGAGGTGACCGGACACCCCCCACCCGCCCGGCTTCCGCGCTTGGCCCCACGAGAGGAGCGCGAGAACTGTCGTGGATCACGGGCAATGGCTGATGACATTCACCGCGTTGTTTACTGTGGCTTCTAGCGCGTCATCCATGGCTGCTCGGCTTATCTACTGACTAATTCTAACCATCTCCTTCGATGGCTTCTCAGGGAGGGAGAGGAGAAGAGCAGAAAGAGAATCATCATCTATTTACAGGACGGATTTCATCTCCTAATTCCAGGAGAGACCATTCTCGGCGCCTCCAGGTACATATTATTCTTCACCTTGTCGATGAATTCCTCGAATCTTCTGTTCCATTCGTCGGTATCATCCTCCACTTGTCGCCGTGGTTCCTCCTCCTCCTCATCATCTTCTTCTTCTTCTTCTTCTTCTTCTTCTTCTTCCTCGTCTGATCCTGCAAATTTTTCTTGGACGAAAGCTGCCGGAGGGTTGACGCCCCTTGAGGAGGTCGCTTCGATCTCCGGCCGGCGGGGGGGGTCTCTCTTCACCGAGAGACCGCCTAGGGGATCGCCGCCGGTCAAGTACCCCATCAGACCAGAGTCCTTGATGACGATGATGAGAATAGCGTTGCAGATGAGGAACACAGTCGTCGTGTCGACGGAGGGGACCTCCGGGAGCCAGGCGAGGAAGGGGGCCATGTCGAAGCTCTCCGGGTGCAGAGACAGAGCCCACTGAGCCACGGCCACCATCAGGGAGACCGAAATGAGAGAGATTGAGAGGAGCACCCTGCGGGGTCTGGCCGGGGGCTGGGCTCGCTTGAACTCCGCCATTGCCAGGGCCTTCTGCCGATCAAGGGGATCCATCCTTCCCCGAGGAGATCTCTCGACCTTCCCGAGGGGGGTGAGCCCCCCCTCCTTTTATACCCCGTCGGGCTAAGCGTCTGAAACGGGCGTGAAGCCTCCTTCCTACCTTGCGATTTCTCCAGAGGAGAGAGCGACGTCCTTAGTATGTCTTTTTACAGTCTTGCCCTTACTAAACCCCAGGAAAAAATAATTTGCCTCTTTTTTGAGGAGGAAAAAAAGGGCATGCTGACTTTGTTGATCAAGGCTCTGGGAGCTCGGAAGAAGCCCATGGAATCAGTCGCCGACGTCCAGAGGCGTTGAAACCATAAGAAATATAGCTTCCAAATTTAGAAAAAATCTATGGACTACAAGCCTCCATTTACAAGTTGGGAAAAGTCAAACCAGAGAAAAGCTTAGGAAAAGGCTGAATGTGCCGAGATCTTGTGCCTATTTCGCTACATTTTAGGGTTTTTAAGCTGGACCCATCGAAGTTTAGATCCGACTAGGTCAGACGCGATCCGGCTTTGTAGACTGTGGGTTGCACCCATCGTTTGCTTCTTGGTCTTGATAGTATGTCTGTGTTCCGGCTCAAAGGGCAAAATGGTCATTTTAAGTGCTGTCTAGGTCAACTCTTGATGGCGGCATCTCCCCCATCTCACTGTGACGATTGTGTGTGATGAGCTCCGGTAGTGCGATTGGTCAGACCTTCTGTAGAAGAAATAGTCAACAGCCGTTATCCAGCCCACGGGGAGCAATTTTCCCCATAGATAGTATGAGTTATGAGATTTCTGAATTGGAAACATACCCCTAGGATTTTTGCTACGCGACTTGAAAGGATGCTTGAAAAAGGGACAACTTTGAGCATTTTCGCAATTTTTTTATCTCAGTGGTAAAAACTTTGAGACACCTAGAAGCCTTGCAGTCCAAGAGAGCAGAGTTGGAGTCAGTCAATGCGGCCGGGTCAATGCGGTAGTGCTGTTTGAACACTATCGCCCATTATTATATGGTTGACCTATTGACTTGGGGCTTGAAAACGCGCCCCAGCTCTAACTAACACCCCGCAGAACTGTTGACGGCCTTGACGAGAGACAGATGGATAGAGATCGAGAGAGAGAGAGAAAGATAGAGATAGAGAGAGAGAGAGAGAGAGAGAGAGAGAGAGGTAAACAATGCCCACCACTAAGTTATATACAATATGTCGACGTACGTCTCCATTATAGGAGTACAGAATACGGGCAACTCCACTCACATTCTTTTGATTTTCCAAAGTTTGCAATATCATGGTCGTTAAATTTTGTATTGCATATGCATCCCACACAGACTGGCACCTCCCATGGGGAACTCGGCTAGAAATCTGGAAGTCAAAGAAGCCACAACCCAATCAAAATCGTGGAGAACCCATCAATTTCCTGAACTCAAAGAAGATCGAAACGTATTTTTTTGATGACACAAGCATCTCAAACACGATCAGGCAGGCGACTCCCTCCGCATGAACTGGTTCTTCTTCTTCTTCTTCTTCTTCTTCTTCTTCCCCCCCGTGGCTTCTTTCATCCGCCCACCTTCGGTAACCCCGTGAGCGCCATTAAATAAGTTCACCCTCCCCCTCCCGCTTCTCTGTACAGACCCTCCCTCTCCAAAGAGCCAGATGAGCTATTTAGGGAAGGTTTCTCCCCCCCAGGGCTTTGTAGAGGACCACGGTAACGTACTTGGAGAGGAACCTGTGGGTGACTCCAAGTGCCACCAGGGGCTGGTCGCCCTTGCCTTTCTGGATGTACAGATGGTTCAGCACCACCCGCTGGGGCCGGCGGGAGGAGGAGCTGTCGACGAACGACGGGCTGTTGAGGAGCGTCACGAGGAGATGTGGCGGCACTGCCGGCGGCTCCTTGGAGAAATCCTCAGAGCCTAGCGGCCAGCTGTTGTAGCTCGACTCCGGCGACAGCGGCGGCTCGAAGCTAGCAACGTTCTCGATGTCCTCCGGAACGGCCTCCTGGCAGCAAATCACCATGGTGAGTGCAGTTTCAGAGACCCAGGAAAGAGACTCCATGCGATGAGTCCCTAATATATTTGCGCATATAAATCTAGAAAAAAAATCCAGGTTTGGCAATTTCGAGGGGATTACGACAAACATTTTTGCATGGAATCAGATTCTTCTGATTTTTTGTTCTTATGCAGACCCTTTCAACAGAACCAAGGCCGCCGGGAATCCACCAGCACCAGGAGGTTTGTTCTTCATTTTTTTTTTCCTGTTCCTGATCTGAAGTGCATTCCCAATCTTAAGGTCCGGGGATACTCTCAATTAGATACCAAGATCAAATATTGACGAAAACCCATAATCAGCCATGATAGTTCGCCGATTACACCATAGAAACCACTCGATAGCAACTCTCCATCAAGCTCCAAGAATTTATCACTCTCCCATCAATGTAAGCTCCCAAGCAAACTATAGTAAATGTCAAAAGGAACCCACATTTTTTTTTAATCTGCTTGGAAAAAACATATAAGCGAGGGATTGGCTTCAACATTTAAAAACTGGAACAAAAGAGGAAACCAAGAAGTCCGGGAGCACCAGAGGAGATAATACACCATATGAAGGTAGATTTATAGCATCAGTGACGGGGATCTTAAGCATAGTCCAAGCAACTTCTGGGCTAATCTGAGGGTGGGCCAATTTTGGAGCTGTCCAAGGGACATAGTCTGACTGCTCTCCCTATTCTCCTCTTCCCTCTGCCCTCGTCTGGTGAGACACTATTCTTCCTCCACCCTCTCCTACCCTGAGTCAGAAGCCAGACAAGCTGGACAAATTTGGGTCAGATCGGCCAAAAAATCTGCAGCCCTCTCCATAATCAGCCTACTTCAGCTCGATTCAACCCATACCTCTGCTGACTTGGACGATTAGTCTTCTGTTTAGGATATGAAAAATGGACCACTTCGCCACTGAGTTAATGAACGTTTCCTGGCATCGCAGCAACCATGGAACATTCAAGTGATCTTAGAACCCTAATCAATCCTAAGGCAATCTACCGCTCACCACGGTTGCTAGGGCTCTCCACAAGTGACAGATCTTGTCGAAAAAAAAGTATTACATTTCCACGCGAAAATTAAAGACATGCTAAAAATTAGTGCCCACGGCTTTTTCCCGAATAAAATAAAATAAAATAAAATAAAATCAATGCCACTGCGCTCTCATTTAGACAAGCTAATAGTCTAGGGAAGATTTTATCCCCAGATGGTTAGCAAAGCCATAGTAGAACTGCACGAATAAGAGGCTTCTTCGATTCACCCACATCAAACAACCAAAAAAAAAACAAAATAGTAATAGTGAAAACCATGTGGAGAACTACTAAGCAAGGCCTTGATCTGAAACATAAATAGTTAACACTGACTCCATTTATAACATGCCCCAACTTATCTTAAAGATGTTACATTCCTGGATCTTCACAGGTTTGAAACCCTAGAACTTGCTTTTGCGGTGGTCTATTGAAAAAGAAAATGCCTAGCATAATATGGGCAACAATAAATGGTTCATAGAGAGGATGAATGGAAGAAAAAAAGGAGCCATTTTTGAGAAAAGCTGCGGGCAAAGAAAGCTAGTAAAATCATAAGGCTTAACATCGATCCGGCATGAAAGATAAACAATGCAATGCAATCATCATCATCATCCGTTACTGCATTAGAATTGTTTGATTCAGCCGTTTTATAATCATCATCATCATCATTGCCACCACCACCACCATCACCATCACCATTAGTACAGAGATCAGATGATACTCGCAAACTGATTAGCTAAAATATTTCTGCCCCATTTCTGCTCTTTTTTCTAGATAGTTTTCCGCTTCCCTCTACGAACAGAAAAAACTACGTACCAGAAGATCCAATAAGTTGCATTCATTCCCCATTTCATCGCGCACCCATGGCACCTCTGGAGACAACTTCCGTTCTCCATCAACAATAAACTTGTAGTGATACACACCAGAAGGAAGAACCTTCATGATGGTGAAGTCTTTGCCTGATCTCTGCAATGGCTCCCTGCAATGAATGGTGAGCTTCAGCTTAGATGGTAAACACATGCATACAAATGGCAGTGATAATGATAAGAATGATGGTGATGATGGTCCAGGAAATCAAATCTTTCTGTAGCACGCAAGAGCAGCTCCCCCTTACTGAGTCCGCCAATTGTCCCAAGATCCTTCCACAGCCACTTCATTGCCACCAGAGCTCCAACTGATTATTGTAGGGATAGCTTGGCCAGTAAGCATATCTTCCTGCTCCGTTGACCAATGCATGGGCTCTTGATTGAGGTGGTGGGTCTCATCATATATAGGCAATGGTGCCATGGGCACCTGATCAATTGTATTCAGTGGATTCAGAAGGTCAACCCATGAAGAAAGAGAAAAAAAAAAAAAAGAGGTGATCAATTTATGGCTCAAATAAAGTAGGATAATGATAAGAATTCCCTCTCTATCCCTCAATCATTAACGAATCAAATATTTTCTCCCCAAGATAGAGCCCATGCCAATTATGGGAACATTATTAGTGACAGGATCCTCAGATCTGACATGGTAACATGATCACGATCCAAGATGACCCATTCACCAACCTTAACTCCGCTAGAAGCCTCCATTTTTTTAAAAAGAAAACTATGGATTTAATAAAAATTTACTCTGTATCATGCAGCGTTGCTGGATACTAAAAGAAAATATGCCATCTAATCATCATCTCAGTTCTGATTATGTTCTTGCAATTTTCAACATGCCATGGCAAAGTATTTGGCATGACATTCATACAAAAGTTAATTATCCATTTTCTATTTTCTAAGTCTACAATAATTGCATTCTACTTTTGGAAGTACTTCAGATAACAAGATATAAAAATCTAACAACAAGAAGAGAAAAAAAGGAGTTCTTCTTGCAGCATACAATAACTTTAAAGTCTTCCGGAATGAGCAGCATTCAGGTATTAATAAAAAATAAATCGTTCTATAGTGTCTTATAAAAAATTAGAGAATTCTAACAAATAAGCTTCGTTTGAAACTGTGATTTGAACGGTTTTGAAATAACTGCAGAGTTCTTATTCATGCCACAAAAATAATTATTGCGAAGAAAATATGCAATCGAAACCAAGGTCAGAGCGCATGCCAGGATGGAATATAAGCCCGAGGTTGCATCAGATAATGAAAATATAATTTTAATACAGATATATATATATACATATGAAAATTTTATTTACACTTTATTTTCAAAAAGAATTACGAAAGGCTTTCATAAACAACTTTCAAAATCCATTAAAGAAATCGCTTTCTTCACTCACCCAAAAAAATCAATTATAAATTTTCCTATTGCTAAAAAATGAATGCCAACATCAAATGACAGAGGAAAATAAAAATAAATCTATTTCTCAAATATATTCGAACATAACAATTGTAAAAAGTGTCCCCAAAACAACTGAGGATTGCTTCACATGAAGATCTAGATTTTGCCCAAATGAAAACACTCTGCACTTGGGTAGGCGGGATAAACGAGCATTCTCAATTAAACCGGAAATTACCCACGAAACAGGAGGAGGAGGAGGAGGAAGCAAGAACCTGAGGAGAGAAGAGCAGGGGAGACAGCACCGGCTCTCCGGGGCTCGGCGGAGGGCTCTGCCCCATAGGCTCCTGGAACTCCACCGTCTCTTCCTCATATGAGACCCCGCTATCGCCGCCGCCTCTCACACTGCTAACATTACCCATCGCAGAGGCCCCAGAACCCTAGAAAAACACTTGATGGGGGAGGAAGAGGACGATAGAAAACCCTAATCGAGAGGCACCCGCCACTGAAAGCTAACCGAGGGACCCCCACCCCCACCCTCTTCTCCCTCCCCCGCTAGGAAGCGCCGCCACCGGAGAGGAGGAGCCGCACATCCCCAACGAGAGAAGCTCGAGGAAGGCGAGCCCTGCTCCTCGTCATCTCACAGAAAGGGAGGCGTCCTCAGGACCCGGCTATGGAGTCAGCGGCCCCCCATGAGATCGAATGAAGAACCGAGGAAGAAGAGAAGGAGAGCAGGAGGTGACGTTGGACAAAAACCGGAGACGATGACGACAGATTGATTCCAGTGGGGGAGGGGGCCAAATTTTCGAGTTTGACAGGCGCTTTTAATCTTGGGTACAACTAAACTAAATTATAACAATTTAACCTTTTAAAAATGATTAATAGTGAATCAAGTCTTAAAGACTCTTTGACCAGCTATCCAGTAAACCCTCGGTCAACGCTTTAATGCCGGCACTCTTAAATAGCTGACGAAGTCAAATGGTAGTCAATCCTAAAAATTTTAAATTATTAAATTTTAACTGCCATAAACTGCAAATATAGTAGAGACCCAAGAGGTAGTGGACATACACGCGTATGTCCATAAATAAAGATCATAGATCGTGACCGGTTTGAGTATATAAGAAAATGAATTTATTTTAGGCTAATTTAAAATTTTATTATTTTTTTGATATTTTTATAAAATTAAATTCTCCAGTGAGTCCCTCCCTCCCTCTCTCTCTCTCTCTCTCAAGAGACGACAAAAGCACACTTCCTCTTTCTCCCTCCTCCTTTTCACCGGCTCCCCCGTCCGCTTTTCCATCTCTCTGCCCAGCTGTGACTGCCCCCTCTGTCCCGAGCACCTGGCGGACCAAAGGGAACAGAGAGAGAGAGAGAGAGAGAGAGAGAGAGAGAGAGACTGACAGACAGACAGTCAGACAGTCAGACACAGTCAGACAGACCAGTCAGTAGTTCGTGTTCCTGGGTGAGGGGAACGGCCCAACCCATATATACACCGTTAGAGAGAAAGGAGAGAGAAAGAGAGAGAGAGAGGCAGTAGTTGAAGCTAACCTTCGAATGGCTAGCCGGTAGGTAGCTAAAGCTATAATTGATACTTACTAAGTAAGCCACGCATGTTCTACTTTATAAATCAAGTTGGAAATATAATTACGTCTAATTCAAGCATGCTTTAGGGCTAGAGTGGCCATGATGACCATTGGGCGCTCTAGAGTAAGCGTACAATTTCTTTGGGTGGAGTGTGGGAGCATGATAGTGGAATATTAAAAATTTCAAAAAACATTATTGTTGAAGATCACTCCTTTTGCAAGTTAACAAAACATAGAATTGAAATGGTTGGGATCACATTTATCGAACAATATTTAGTCTCAATTCATCCTCTTATAGTCTTTACATAGATTGGTCAATTTTAAAAGTTGATCACTAATTTCTGAAAAAATATTCACGATATGTTACTCACCAGCTAGCTTAGTAACTTCCACTTTTATGTAGCTTTCATTATCAATCCCAATGCACCTCTTGAGTTTAATTAAGCAATAAGTAAACCCTTCACACAAGGTAATTAACCCATTCACTAATGTTGGCAATACACTTTTGAATGTTGCATAAATTGAACTTTGGAGACCAAATCATATAGTACGTTATTTACATGCACAATTATCGGTTAATGATTAGCCTCAATTCTTGGTTATTTCCCTATGTTGTTAACAATCTTAGATGTATTACTCACTCATCATGTAAACTTATTTTCATGATAGAGCCCACAAATTCATTATGAATATTCCATAAAAGATAAATTTATTAAACCATAAACACGAACACATGAGGTAGATGACTCATTTTAAGGACTTCAACTAGTAGTGTGAAAATGAAATTATTATTTTTGAGTACTCTATGCAGCACCTTCTTGAACTGCATTACTAAGCATGACGAAAGATTGAGTCGTGAATGCATTTCAATAATGGATATTGAATGTTAGATATAGTCGTTAATAATTTTATTTTAAAAAAAGCCCATCTTCAATGATGTATTAATGAATGATAGTCCACATAGTGTTTGCGATTATCAAGCACTATTGCAACAAAATTGGTTGACCAACACATTAGGATATGCAATTCATCTTTGGATGTATAATTAATTGCTAGAATGCTCCATATACATCTTATAATCACAAAAAAATAACGCCATCATTAATACTTCACATTACAACATGCCAACTCAAACACACGCGCATATCTTTACTGAATAGATCTGCCCTCAACAGCTGCATTAGTTAATGAATACTAATCAATATTTGTTTTTAAAATATCAAAATTGGTTGAGTTCGACATAGCTTAGCATGATCTATATTCATGGAGGAGAACATAGAATGAAAGCCCGATTGCCATGGCTTCAGAATAGGCTCCTTAATTCCGAACATTCTTCGGAGCTACTTGCCTCCCTTATTGATCCCGGACTGGGTCCTCTACACCAGCACTATCCTTATTCCTCCCTGGCTTCAAACCCTACCGTCGGTTCCTGCCGCCTCTGAGCTCTACCTCACCGCCATCTTCAACCTCCTGCCGACGGCCACCGGCGTCGCCGCGGCCATCCCGCCGCCGAAGCAGCCGCCGCTGAAGCAGAAGTAGTAGTACAAGCTGGCCAGGGTGATGACGATGAAGAGGACCAGGGCGAGGCTACCCACAAGACACTCGTGCTCGAAGATGGAGACGCTGTACGAGTAGGGCCCGCCGTAGGAGTAAGCCCCGCCGTAGGCGTAGGTTCTCTCCTTGCAGCTTCCCCAGCGGGAGATGATGAAGACCATGATGCAGCTGATGGCGAAGAGAGAGACGAGGATGAAGCCAAAGGGGATGAGCCAGTCCGGGTCGCGAGGCGGCGCCGCCTCCAGCACGCCACCGCTAGCGGCGGCACCGCTACCCATGGAGAGAAGTGCCGCCTTCGCCTCCTTTAGGGACGTTATCGTCGTCGTCATCATCATCTCTCTCTCTCTCTCTCTCTCTCTCTCTCTCTCTCTAGCTAGCTCGGTGGCTGTCGCTCTCTCTCTCCCTCTCTCTCTACTTCACGAATGTGGGGGAAGATTTCTTCTCCGCAGTTCAGTACAAATAGAGGGCTCACTATTGATTCTGGAGATCATGGAGAAATCTTGGGCATTATTTCCTCTCCTTTTTCTCAACCGAATTTACTGGATACTATTCACAGCTCTGTGGAGAAGAACCGAGACTTGAGAGAGAGAGAGAGAGAGAGGTGAGGGGGGGTGTACACCACTGATTGTGAATGAAAATAAATAGGAAAATTAAGTAAAATGCCAACAACATCGTCTTTCATCATTCTAGAACATATTACGTCTTCTCACGTTTCTTTCGTTGTAGAAACGACACTAAAATTAAGAGAACAGTCGGAGGGAGAGAGAGAGAGAGAGAGAGAGAAGGAAGAGGGACTCCTTCCCTGCTAGACACCGAACCTGCACGGATATGGAGGGAACAAGGGTTTCAGAATCTGGATGAGGTTAGAGAGAGAGAGGGAGAGAGAGAGAGGAAGAGGGGCCGCTTCCTTCCCTGCTAGACACCAAACCTGCACGGATATGGAGGGAACAAGGGTTTCAGAATCTGGATGAGGGTCGAGAGAGAGCGAGAGAGAGAGAGAGAGAGAGAGAGAGAGAGAGAGAGAGAGAGAGGGAGAGAGAAAGAGAGAGAGGGGAAGAGGGGCTGCTTCCTTCCCTGCTAGACACCGAACCTGCACGGGAGAGAGAGGGGGAGAGGGGGGGCGGCGGGGGGGAGGGGGAGGAGAGAGAGAGAGAGAGAGAGAGAGAGAGAGAGAGGGGCTAGTTCCTTCACTGCTAGACACCGAACCTGCACGGATATGGAGGGAACAAGGGTTTGAGAATCTGGATGAGGGTCGAGAGAGAGAGAGAGAGAGGGAGAGGGAGAGAGAAAGAGAGAGAGAGGGGAAGAGGGGCTGCTTCCTTTCCTGTTAGACACCGAACCTGCACGGGAGAGAGAGGGGGAGAGGGGGGGGGGGGGAGAGAGAGAGAGAAAGAAGAAGAGGGGCTAGTTCCTTCACTGCTAGACACCGAACCTGCACGGATATGGAGGGAACAAGGGTTTCAGAATCTGGATGAGGGTCGAGCGAGAGAGAGAGAGAGAGTTGTCAGTCTTCTTACGTTATTCTCACTAATCTTCTACGCCAGCCCTCTCTCTCTCTCTCTCTCTCTCTCTCTCTCTCTCTCTCTCTCTCTCTCTCTCTCTCTCTCCCTATCTATCTATCTCTCCCCTCCGGCTGTTCTCTTAGCTATAGTGTCGCTTCTAAACGAAAGAAACGTGAGAAGACGTAATATGTTCTAGAATCATGAGAAACGGTGTTGTTCGGATTTTACTTAATTTTCCTATTTATTTTCATTCAAAATCAGTGGTCTACCCCCCTCTCTCTCTCTCTACCTATCTATCTATCTCTATCTCTCTGCTCTCTCTCTCTCTCTCTCTCTCTCTCTCTCTCTCTCTTGCTGGATCCAATCATATGCATGATATGGGTGACGTCGATCCCTAGTAAATCTAGATGCATTACCTATTTCTGACATCTCTCTCTCTCTCTCTCTCTCTCTCTCTCTCTCTTAGTTAAGTGGGTCAAAAAAGAGTAACAGAAACAAAATTTACTTGTAGAAGTTGTGCCAGTTACAACTCTCAACAGGTCAAGATGCAAGGTTTACAAAACCATTAAGCCTTAAAAAGCTTAGGGGGAAGAAGAGACCGATTCTAAGCAAATTATTTTCCTCGTATCCTATGATTATTGGTTTAATCAACTATAGTGTGTACTTCGCTTGTAGAGGCTGCTCCATGCTGCAGAATCATGCACACACAGATGGTTTACGTCGTCGTCGTCGTCATCATGAACTTCCTCCCTGTTAGTGGCGGCGCCGCCTTTGACACTGGGCTGGCGCGACTGAAGCACCCACCTTGGAAGCAGTAGTAGTAGTAGAAGGAGCCGAGAAAGGCAACCACAAGGAGGACCATCATGACGCTGGCGATGAGGCACTCATTGTCCATTGCGAGCCCATCGCCACCGGAGGGACCCGACTTGCACTGGCGGCATCGGAGGATGGTGAAGGAGAAAATGCAAGCCAGAAGCACGATGACGACCGAGAAGGGCAGGATCCAATCATGATCGGTTGGATGCGGCGCCACCGCCGCCGCCGCCGCCATGATGGAGGCCTCCTGCTGGACACCGCCCACTGCGCCGAAGATGTGCAGTAGCTGCCCCAGCCTCCCTCTAGCGAAGTCCATTCCTCGTGCTCCAAGACTCGTTTCCATCTCTCTCTCTCGCTCGCTCTCTTTCTCCCACTCACTCGCTAGCAAGCAATCTCTGTGTGCAAACCTCTCTCTTTCTCTATATATGCACACCTCTTCCTCTCTCTATCTTCTTCTTCCGGGGGGTAATTCTATCTCTCTTGTATATATAGAGGTTGGGTAAGTTGTTTCCACCACTGCGGACCATGCTCATCATATGAAACACATCAAAGACACGGAGAGGACCATGCTCATCATATAGAGAAATAATCTCATTGAAGAATCATAATAACTCAGTAAAAATGTGCTCTACATCTAATGATATCACAAAAATAAGCAACATCAATTGTATGTAATTATTAAATCAAACTTTTTCTCATTAAAATTTGTGTTTCAGTGGGCCTAGTATGCCCAAAGCTAGGCCCATTTTTCTCACCAAATGACTCTCACATCTCTTCATACTCCTCTCTCTCTCTCTCTCTCTCTCTCTCTCTCTCTCTCTCTCTCTCTCTCTCTCTCTCTCTCTCTCTCTCTATCTATCTATCTATCTATTTATCTATCTATCTATCTATCTATCTAAAGGTTGTTCTAGGTTTTATCTAGTTCTGGCTCAGAGTGTCTGAGATTCCTTAACCTTTATAAGAAGACCTAAAATTTTGTGTTAAACTTCAACTAGGCTTGAACCAAGCAAGGACCATTGACCCTCATAATATCATGTAATTTTTAGGATAAGATTATATGTCAAATGTTGATAATTTCTTCCAAAAAAAATGTTTTATCAACTAATGTCTATAAGAGAATCCTAGAAAGGTTCTAGGAAGGTCAGAGTGAGCTTCCTTAGATTATCTTTTTGGGATGGTCCAATAAGTCCTTTGAAATTATACTAGGGGAATCTGAATAAGAGAATTTGTGACAGATTTGAGGAACCTCTAGAACCATTTTGGGGAGCACCAAGATGAGAGACAACATAAATATGTTAAACAATGAAAGGAATTTGTTAAATATGGTTTGAAATGATTTAATCATAAAAATATTTATGTGAATTACTTGAATATGGGATCCATAAATGATTTAAAGTATAGAATAGTTATAGTTTACTTCTTCATGTTGGTCTATCAAACCGAGAGAGAGAGAGAGAGAAAGAGAGAGAGGAACCCTATTTTAGCTGTTCACATGCCTCATTTCATGGTTGGTTGTGAAACAAAAGCCTTAATGAAATAGGCCTGGAAGGCCTGCTCTCCAAGCTTTCCTTGCAACCGTCGACACCCATCATAAGGAGGGCATCTCACCTTCTACCAGCAATGTGTTAAACTTGATCAAAGCCATTGCTTTATTATCTTCTATAAACTCTTTCAAAATAACAACGAGTAAGTTGAATCCTAAACTGGTTCAGCTCAGGGTTAACAGAGGGTAGAGCAGCTCTCTCTCTCTCTCTCTCTCTCTCTCTCTCTCTCTCACACACACACACACACACACACCCACACACACATCTATCTCTCCAACTGTTCTCTAAACTTTAGTGTCACTTCTACAAAAGACATCTGAGAAGACATAATATGTTCTAGAATTAAGAGAAACGATGTTGTTCGCATTTTATTTAATATTCCTATTTATTTTCATTCACAATTAATGGCCTAACCCCCTCTAACTCTCTCTCTCTCTCCCCTCTCCCTCCCTCCCTTCCACCCTCTCTCTCTCTCTCTCTCTCTCTCTCTCTCTCTCTCTCTCTCTCTCTCTCTCTCTCTCTCCTCTCTCTCTTTCTCTCTCTCCACATCTCTCTCTCCCTCGCTCTCTCTCTCGACCCTCATCCAGATTCCAAAACCCTTGTTCCTTCCATGTTCGTACAGTTTCGGTCTCTAGCAGGGAAGGAAGGAGCCTCTCTCTCTCTCTCTCTCTCTCTCTCTCTCTCTCTCTCTCCCTCTCTCCCTCCCTTCCTCCCTTCCTCCCTTCCTCCCTCCCTCCTCCTCAGACTGTTCTCTTAATTTTACTGTCGCTTCTACAACGAAAGAAACGTGAGAAGACGTACTATGTTCTAGAATTATGAGAGGCGATATTTTCGCATTTTAATTAATTTTCCTATTTATTTTCATTTACAATCAGTGGTCTACCCCCCCCCTCTCTCTCCCTTCCCCTTCTCTCTCCCTTCCTCCCTTCCTCCCTCCCTCTTTCTCTCTCTCTCCTTTCCAAGATTTAAATGGGCCGTGGGCCGGACTGGTTCTGGCAAAGCCTAGCCATCTCTTCGAGGGCTGAACCCACGGACATAATAAATAGATTAATAATTTAATAATTACAAATTATTCACATGGGTTGGGTCAGCTACTTCGGGGTATTGTGGGCCTGCCTAATATGTCTCTGATGAGGCCCAAAAACAATCTTGCACAAAATGGGCCTATATGGGCCTTATGTCTCAGCGCTCATCTGAAGGGCCCACGGCCCAAAATTGGTTAGATATCTCGACCAAGCGTCTCTAATGGCGTTTATTACCCTAAAATTCACAATTTTTATTTATAAACACATTTAAAAATAAAACTGAAAATAAATTAAATAGACGTTATTTCTACCCCGGTGAGGGAGCCGGGGGTCGCCGCCGGGTCGCCGGAGCTCCACGTGGTCGGCTTCGCCGCCGCTGACCCACCCCGTTTCCTGGGGGGGTTGACGAACGCAGGAGCCCCCCAACGCGTCGGTCTCCCCCTCAGAATCGAGCAGCGTTTCAAGATTTCGGCGGCGGAAGGTGGGTCTTGTGGCTTCGCTTCTCTCCTGCTCGTGTCGCCTCCCAAACTCTGGTCCAGCGCGTGGATTCCTCCCCCATCGTCGCCCCCCTCCCCCCCTGCTCGTCTGTCCAGATGAAGAAGGGGCCTGGTTCAATTATTGCCCCCCGCGATTCCTGATTCCCCATGCGTGATTTCCAGAATCGGAAGCGTGTAATATGTGACTCTTGCTTTTGCGAGCTGTGTCCCTACATTGAATTATTTTCTATGGATGTGCCGATTTCTTCGTCGGTCATCGCTTCGTTTTCCGTGTTATTTGTAATGTTGTTCATGGAACTGGACTCTCGATCCTGACGAGCATAGGCGTGCACTCTTTGAATCCTAAATTATTGTTCGACATGGGATCATTTTTTTCTCTGAATCATTGTCTTTCTGTTTTAACTCTCCAGGCTTCGATTTCTTGTGAACATGGGCGCCGATCAGATCCTGGGTGACGTTCAGGAGGCAGTTGCCTTTCCGACGATGAGCGCGATCTATATATGGGGTTATAACCAGCGGGGACAGACTGCCAGGGAGTGCAACGAAGGGCATCTGAGGATTCCCAAGCGGCTCTCTCGGGAGCTCTTCAAGTGCCCTCGAGGGGAGAAGCTGCGGTGGCTGGATATTGCCTGTGGCCGCGAGCATACTGCTGCTGTAGCATCAGATGGCACGCTGTTCACATGGGGTTTGTCCTTTTCTATGCTTCTTTTGATTTCGGAAATTTCATTTCTTGAAGTTTATTTCTTCCGTGCTTGAATGATAATAATCAACTGATGGGAGAATTAATTATGGACTTAATTGCCAAGAAGTGGCTTCCCCGATTCCTCTCATGTGCTGCTGCTGGATGGTGGAATGTGATCCCTTTCTTCTTTTGTGTTTTTCGCGGAAAGGGGTGTAGTAATCTCTTTCTTTCAAGAGTCTCCTCCTTTTGTTTCAGTATGCCCTTCTTTTTTATTTCGTTTTTAGTTGAAGTGATCTTAATCTTATGATTCTCTGTGGGTTACTGATACTAGAAAGCCATGTTTTTAGACGCCGTAGATCAAATAGTAATAACCAAAATCCTCCGGTTCTCAAACAGAACCTTTTCTTTCTAGGTTTCTGTGATTGTTAAAGAACCAAAATCAATCCTATTTTCATTTTAACCGAAGCCATTTTCTAAGATTATTGGTCCATGCCACCTTCTTTCAAGTGGCTTCGATTCTTACTTCCGGAGCATGTTTCATCTATAAAGAGATGTTTATGAACCCTTCCCTGCACTATAGGCCTGCGTCATATTATACATATCTTAACATCAGTCTTTCCGCATTTCATTTTATTTTTTTTAGTGTTCAACATCTTAAATTATCCACTCCGTTTTGAACTTTCAAGACTGTGGTTTCTTCATATGCTGTTAAAGTTTTTGTTGAATGTCAGCGCAAGATGTTTCTGTCCTTGTTGGTTGAGCATGAACTTCATTGGGATATAAAATTGAACAATCTTTTATTTCTTTTACGCAGGTGCAAATGACTTTGGTCAGCTTGGTGATGGCACTGAGGTGAATAGGAAACACCCAAAAAAGGTTAAATCACTGCAGAGTGAGTTTGTCAAGTCTGTAGCTTGCGGTGCACATTGCACGGCAGCAATTGCAGAGCCTCGTGAGAAGGATGGTATCATATCTAGTAGTAGGCTCTGGATCTGGGGCCAAAACCAGGTCAATATTACTTTCAAATCTTACAGGGTTGTTCTTATCTCATTTGTGCCAACTGTAATGGTTTATGGAAAGTCCTTACCTCTTTCCTTTATTAGGGGTCAAATTGTCCACGCCTGTTTTCGGGAGCATTCTCTCCCAGCACGGTATGTGGTTTCTGTTTCTTTATGATTATATGTTGCTTATTTATTTGTCTAACAGATAATTTTTAAAAGTTTAGACTTCAAAATGTGATGTTGTCACCTTTCTAATTATTTTAAAGCAAATCGGCGTGTAAGAAAAAACTTTGCATGCTGGATTTTTTGCATTGGCAGATTAAAATTATATACCCTCTTGGTGTTCTAATTTTCTGTTTCACACCGTTTTTTGAAAATAGTTAATTGGACTTTGTTCTGTCTTTGTGATATCATAATTTCCATGAGATTCATGAGATTTAGGGGTTGGTGACATTTTTGTCCTCTAATTTTAACCTAGCATACCGCATAGAGGAGCTACATTTCCATGCGCCTTAATCTTTTATAACATAATAGGGACTGGAGTTCTTTCTTGTATATATCTCCCTTTACAATGCTGGGGAAAAGTGAGTAGCTCTGACTTGAAATTCTGAACTAAACTAGTGAGTTGATTGCATCAGGCATGCAAATGGTAGCTCCTTTCACATGCTGCAAATCTGGGTGTCAAACTTGTATCCTTCCAACTTGAACAGATCTCCAGATTGCCCCCTTGAAGGATCATAAGAAAAAAAGGACGAGGAAGACGTCGTAGTAATTTTAAATTTTATAAAAGCTGTGACCGTATTTCATTTGAAATATATGTTAGTGCTAAAAAAATGTATGGCATAAATATGACATTTATGCCTGATCCTTGCCAGGAGGCTTCTGGTTGTGACAGGCAGTAATCAGTGACCAAATGCCTGTGTGTTGCTTTTGCTCTATGAAATGGCCAAAGTGATATCAGTTGATATTAATTTGGAATTGGCAAAGGGGACTGTCAAAAAGCAGAGTCCATTTTATGACGATCGGCCTGTGGATTTTCTTTGTGAGTCCCGGTAAGATATAACCCTAAACAAGCGTCCTTTAAAAAGACAGCTTTGGATTGGATAACTTGAGAAGTGACCATTCCCTGATGGCTTTTATTTTAGGTCCTGCCACCAATTCTAGGTTGCAATCATTAAACGCAAAGAATATAATTGGAGAGACTCCTTTGAAGAGGCATCTCATGGTTAGGACCTCTGATGTTTTAAGCAATTTATTTTCGGATGGTGAGTACAGGAGAGGGAGGTGGCACCCATAAGATGCAGGCAATGCCCTGGTAATGGGAATACAGCAACTGCTTGAAGATGGAGGCCGGAGTGGGTGTAGATGGGCGGTGAGCAGCAGGAGGTTGTAGGTTCTCCTCTTTGTCCAAAAGGGGGGAGATGGTGACAAGTGGATCTGAGAACCTATGCAAGTTGTCTAAATATTCTAATCTCAGCGCGGGGAGACTGACTCACTCCTATTCTTATCCCTCCTCCTTAACCCAAATAATGGTGATGCGATTCTAAGAATCGGTTCTCGCTAGATCTAGTTAGCAAAGCTTAGTAGAGGCATCTCAAAAGCTACTCATCTTACATTTGTGATCGACACTTTGTTCTCCTCCTGCTCAATGTGATGAATTAACTTATTCCCTTGAAGATTTCGAATTCCATGGAATGACACGGATGAAAATATAAATTCTCTGGGTTCAACATGTGGATATGGCTAGAGCCATCATTTATTCTTCTTTAATGTAGTTGTAGATCCATCTATAAATCAATCAATGTACTGTATCCTTTTCCAGTCTCGTGTTTTGTTTTCTGTGAGACTCAATCTTGTTGTCATCTTTCTCTTGTTCTGTTGAATCATGGCAGAATGTCCTCCAAGTTTCATGCGGAAATGCTCACGTGGTGGCACTATCAGAGGGTGGACTGCTGCAAGCGTGGGGTACGTGTTGCCCAATTTTTCCTCCACCTCAGTTGATTTTGAGTGCGTAATTCTTTCGCTGATACTCTCATTTACGACTAAATTTTTCACTGATAATTCTCTTATCCCTTTTGTCAACGCCCATATGCTCTATTTTTTTATTTTTTATTCTTCTACGCTCTCAGAAAAAAGGAGTATCTTCCATATTATAGTTTATCATTGCTCGCATATTAATTAGAATCGTATTACTTTGATGGTACATCAGGCTACAATGAGTATGGTCAGCTTGGGAGAGGTTTTACTTGTGAAGGACTACAGAAGCCTCGCGTTTTAAATGCCTACGCTAGGTTTCTTGATGAAGCCCCTGAGCTCGTGAAGATAATCCGAGTTTCATGTGGGGAGTTCCACACTGCAGCAGTATCGGAAATTGGTGAGGTGTAAGTGATTCACGAGGACTTCCAAGATATCCGGAGTTCCAAAATCTTGCTTGTAGATGATAAATTTCCGCATGACACTAGTGGTGACTTACTCGGGGATTTATCACCCTAAGACAACTGGAAGATCTGCACCTGGCTGCAGCGAGGTGTAGACCAGTGAGGGGAGTGCTGATTTTTTTTTCTTCATTTTCTTGCTTGCGTTGAAGAAAATGCTTGTTTATTTCTTTTTAATTACCTTTTGTGCCAGATTACTCTCTCCCATTTTTGCCCTGCATGCTTAGGTGGTGTTGAATTTATGAGAACAGCCCAACTAACGTGCTATTTTCGCTGAGAACTCAGACTGTTATCCATCCATCCACACACACTTTATATTATTTTTGATTTTTTGAGCGGACTTCCCATCCAAAAGTAGGGGAAAGGGCAGAAATATGGCCAAATATATGGAATATTTTATTTGTATGCTTATCTACTCAGCATCTGGCGGCTGCAAACCTGGAGAAATCTGCGTCATTGTCTTTGTTCAATGTTTCAAATAAATCATGGAATAGCTGTTCCCGTCGCGACGAGAACTTACCAGAAATGAACTTCCCAGATATCTTAGTTACATGTTACATATCCAAAGTCTGAAATATTTGTGAGAGTAGTAGAATCTGCGTATTAATGGGGTACTTATTATTTTGAATATTTGCCAAATATGTTTTTATTTTTCAATACCATACATGTATATATGTTTCATCACACATTTGCTGCATGGAGAACCTTTTTTATGATGTTTCTGAACCATCCAATTAGATTCCATTCCTGTTCTCTCTCTACTTCAGTGTTTACAATGCAGTTGCTACTATTCTCCCACAGTTTATCAGCCACTATGGTTTCAAGCCCCCCCCCAATCTACCCCTTTGAGGGCTTCTTTGATTTCATTCTTCTTCCTCTTTACCAGGTACACCTGGGGGTTAGGGAGCATGGGTCAGCTTGGCCACTGCTCCCTCCAGGCCGCAGATAAGGAGCTGCTACCCAGAAGAGTGGCGGCTCTCGAAGGGATCATCGTCAAGGACGTCGCCTGTGGCGGCGTGCACTCATGCGCCGTGACTTCAAAGGGAGCGCTCTACGCATGGGGCGGCGGGCAAGCCGGGCAACTGGGTTTGGGCCCTCAGAACGGGTTCTTCTCATGCAGCCCCAATGAATCTGCCGCCACTCTGCTCCACAACATCCCGGCCTTGGTCATGCCATCGGGTGTGGAGATCGCCGCTTGTGGGCATTCCCACACGCTCGTGTGCACCAAGGATGGGAGGCTCTACGGCTGGGGCTACAATTCTTATGGCCAGGCGGCTAATGAGAAGTCCACCTACGCCTGGAACCCCTCGCCCATCGACTGGTAGGCCGCGTTCTTGGGCCCAGACCCATGATTTCTTGCGATCATTAATCATCTTAATCTGGTTGTTTTCTTCTTCTTCTTCTTCTTCTTCTTCTTCTTCTTTGATTCAGTAGTTGTTTTAATTTCTTTGATTAGTACTTGTTCTTGTTCTTCTTCCTCTTTTGAAGGTGTGTAGGGGATGTGCGGAGGCTGGCGGCTGGGGGCGGCCACTCTGCTGTCTTGACAGATGCCTTCTCGTTGAAGGAGCTGTGTGAATTCAGGCTTGCAGAGTGTGCAAACGTGTATAATTCTCTGCAGATTGAGGACGTCGCCGCGAGAACGGGCTCGGATGCACTGGTTCGCCTCTGTGAGAGATTGAGGTAGGCCTGGATGTCCATTTATGAGGTGCTTTCTGAGATGATCTTGCGGTTTGAGGAGTATCGGAGCTTCTCTCTCTCTCTCTCTCTCTCGCTCGCTCGCTCTCTCTCTCTCTTCCTGGGCTGATTGGGTTTCCTGTGTTTAATGGCCTCTGCAGGGAGCACTTCCTTGATGTCGGAGCTCGTGAGGGGATCAAAGAGGAAGACGATGAGATGGCTTGAAGATGATGGGCCGCCTCGTCCTGTAGAAATTCATTCCACAGATAATCTGTTCAACCAATCTGTGTTCCAAGCCGTCTGTAAAACCTTTAAAACCCCGGCAGAAAACAAGGGGAGAACAGGTTATGTGAAGGTATTGGGTGTGACAATGGATATGATCTCAGACCATATGAATCCCTGAGATAGAGGATAGAGAGAGAGAGAGAGAGAGAGATTGGGGTTGATATATTTGATGGGTTGATGATGATAATGACCATAGTTGAACGGTTTCATCAACGCATGGTTCTTCTCTGAATCAAATTTCCCAGTCGTAGTCACTGGTTTTCATGGGGACACGAACGGGGAAATAGTTACATTTAGAGAGACTCCCACAAGCAACAAGCTGCTCTAATTAACACTTTTGACTGTCGTTCCAAACAATAACACCCCCCACCCAGTCCTCATAAGTAAGTGCAAAGAAAGAGTCTTTATTCAGACCCACATCCCCCCTCCCTCTCTCTGTCTCTGTCTGTCTCTCTCTCTATCTCTCTCTCTCTCTCTCTCTCCATGACTTTATTCTATTAATAGTTCACACAGCGGCGACGACGACGGCGGCACAGGACACGTGGGACGAAGGAAGCGGAGAAGCAGATTTTACAGGGGCGGCGGAGAGGATCCGAGATCATCATCCCATCCAGCCCCCGACGAATCCTCCGTTGACGTTCTGCGATAGCTCGCCTGGGTTCAGCTGGTCAACGTTCGCCACTGGATACCTGCGGAAGGGAAGCAGAAGCGCAAGCAGAAGAACAAGAATAAGAGGCAGAAGACGGAGAAGAAGAAGAAGAGAATGAGAACCGTACCAGCCGATCTGGAGAGGGGCGTCGAATCCGAGGGGCTGGAGGAGACCCTCCGTCTGGGCCGCGGGTTGGCGGCCGTAGGGCGTGGTGCTCGGGCCGCCGCCGCCGCCGCCGTTGTTGCCCCAGGAGAGCTGTAGGGGATTCTCCGGGCCCACCTCCTGCAACTGCGAGGAGAAGAGAAGCCGACGAGGGGCAAGGTGAGAAAGTCAACTCTGGAAGGTGAGTAAGGTCGACTCCGGAACCGGAGTTGAGGTCGGTCACCTTCTGCCTGAGGATGCGGTTTGACTCCTGCAGCATCTGTTCCTGTAGGAGGGTGAGACGGACCCATGTCAGAAAAACCTCGAATCGATAGGAGCTTCTCCAGCAATTTCGGAGGAGAAGGAGGAGGAGCCGGGCTTAAACCCTAGACGCCGTCTCACCTTCCTCCTGAGATCGCAGAGTTGGTCCAGCATCAGTTGAGTCTGCCGTGAGATTCGGAGAAACAAGAACCGATCAGATCGTTGAGACATGATGATTAGAAAAAGAAGAAGAAATACATCAGAAAGAGCACAGAGATCGGATCTGAAGGAGCTCATTAATCTTCTTATTCGTCTTCTTCTTCTTCTTCTTCTTCTTCTTCTCAAAACGGAATCTTCCTTTGATGATGAGAATCGCTGGAGAGGTTTCTGCGGGTCGGTGAGAAGGAGCGTACCTTGGTTGACCTGACGTGCTTCAGAGAAGCGTCTAGCTGGTTCTCCAGCTGCTCCAGCTCCCTCGTGTTCAAAGAGCCGAGGTCCTCCCCGAGAAGGTTCCTGTCGTACCCAGCAGAGTAGATTCTTACTACGTTGAAGAAACCATGAGAGAGAGAGAGAGAGAAGAAGACATTACCTGTGAGAACGTTGCAGAGCCTCCACTCTTCCCTTGAGCTTCAAGTACTCCTGGTAGCTGCTCTGATCGAGTAGAAAAAAACAGCAGATGCTCTTTTAAGCTTCCAGACTTATCGTCAAAAGCTAGAGAGAGATAGAGATAGAGAGAGAGAGAGAGAGAGAGAGAGAGAGAGTTCTTCTCACCTGGGTTTCCTTGGACGGAACGATGGCGTCTGGAACAGGGTAGCTGCATTTCTGGTACTTCTCGAGCGTCTTGAGCATGCTGCAGCTATGTAAACATACGTGTCAGGCTGGAGTCAACTGGGTTTGACCCTGTGGGGTTGACTTTATGCGTACAGTACTAGCATGCAGGTTTGTATGAAACGATATGTTCTGCATCCCCTAACCACGAAGCTTTCCCATGAATATCAAACTTTAATACCCCCCACCATTTGTCAAGCTAATATTCCTAGCAAATAAATTTTCTCATTACAAAACCAAAAATGTCCTTAAAATAAAGAATAATAATAATTGGAAATAAAAATTAAGTTTTCCAGTCAAATAAGGGATTTATTAAACCAAGTGCTCAGGAAAATAAGAAGACTGATGAGAGAATGACGCGACTCGTCTGATTTAAAATCATATAAACAATTACATCTTGGCCCAAGAGAACTATTTATTGGCCTCCATCACCAAAGTTTACTCATTTTATCTTGATATACCAATATAATACAAAGACAATGACACTAATAGTTGACTTCCGTCACTTAGAAACAAAACCTCTTCTCATCCATCCGATGAATTGGTATTTTTCTCTAACATCTTCAACTAAACGGAAAAAATCGGAAGGTGTAGAGACAAATATTCTTTATTTGTGAAATCCAAGAGGGGGTAAAAGCACAATTTTACATCATTCCTTTGCTAAATTGAGACATTATTAAAATTTATACTAAGATGGACGTCCAGAACCATAATTAAACGAATGGCATGATCAGGGACTAACCGAAAAAATATACAAGGGATATTTCACCATTATAATTATAGTTTTAATTAAATGGCTATTTAGAATATTATATTTATCTTTGGTATAGTGCTTGGATTGACCGCAATAATAGCATAGGGGCGAATTTCACATTAATAAATTAAATAGTTTCGACATAAAACAGTTACCTAAAGTAATTAAAATAATGCCCACAAAATAAAATACTATGTTGAGAAATAAAACTGCATGAACATAAAATCTACTTCATGAAAAAAAAAGGGCGACGCCATAATAATATGCTGAGAGGGGGGAAGAAAAAGGTATGTTGCTGATATATCCATGAATACCCATGAATCCACTGCCATTATAACTCAGAGGTAATGTCCATCACTGGGAAAATTATTTTCCTAGGGTATGAATCCGTGAAGAACATCCAGCATGAACCCTAATTTTTGAACTCCGTAGAGGTAATCTCATGGCAGACTGAGAGGGAGAGGTTTCGACCGCGGACGGATTCGACGGGCAACGAAGAAGATGAAACAGCATCGGTTGAACTCTCTCTCTCTCTCTCTCTCTCTCTCTCTCTCTCTCTCTGGGTATCAGTGTACTTGAAAGTATGTAGAACAAGAACAAGAACGTGAAGTAGGGAGGCAGGGGGAGGAAAAGATTGAGTCTTTGAGGCTGGGTCGGGTCTAGCTTCTGTCGCAGAAGCATGTCAGTCGTGATTATGACTGCAAATAATCGTCAGTCTGAGGAGGAGGAAGAAGGAAACGACGGGATGAGGAACCAGCTCTTTGATCTGAAGGTCAAAGAAAAAGAGAAGGCCGAAGAAACGGGGGAGAGAGGAGGAAGAGGACAATACCCAGCAGTTGGAAGAGCCACAGACAGAAGGAAGGGAGAAGAAAAAGAACAGTTTTTGCACCATGGACGACGTCTGCAACAGACCTGAGAGATTTCTACGGCACCCGGTAATGAAGCAGAATATTATCGGAGAGAGAGAGAGAGAGAGAAAGAGAGGTTCTTCGAGCAAACCCTAATCCGGTGCCAGTCGGCGATAAAGATCGAAAAAAGATGCGGGGAGATGAGCAGCTACGTTCTGGACCTCGAAAGTTTTCTCCAGAGAGAGCAGATGGCACAGAAAAAAACTTCAACATGAAATATCCAGAAAAAATCAGATGGAAGACATAGAAAGGAGCTAAATGGGGACTAAAAGATCGAGAGAGATGCAGCTTAGATCGGTGTTTTCTCCATGTTCAAGGAGAAATTGGATGAGGACCTATGAAAAGCATCAGACAGAAAGAAGATCAGGCCTTCCCGGTCGCCATATCCTCTGAGATCTGAGCTCCGGTCCTGAAGGAACGACGGATCTATCGATATATGGAAAGATTTTCCCATCATGAACGGCTTCATCAGCTGATTATTTATTTCTCCGGGGAAACACAGAAACTACGATCTTATTTTCTCCCGTTGGAAGAGATAAGATAGCCAGGGAAGGGAGGAGGGGGAGCCCAGGTGTTTGGTCACCTGTTGCTGCTGAACTCGAAGAGCTTGCCGCGGTTGGAGAAGATGATAAGGGCAACCTCGGCATCGCAGAGGACGGAGAGCTCGTAGGCCTTCTTCATCAGCCCGTTCCGCCTCTTGGCGAACGTCACCTGCCTGTTTATCTTGTTCTCGATCCTCTTTAACTCAACCCTCCCTCTCCCCATGCCTCTCGCTCTCTTCTCTCTCTCTTCTTCTGCACCTGCTACGCTCTCCCGACGCTCTCTTCCGGATCTCTTTCTTCTTCGATCCACCTATCCCCAGCCCCCCCTCCTCCTCCCTGACTCCTTCGGCCTCTCTCTCTCTTTCTCTCTCTTGCCTCCTCCAGTGGGTCTCCCCCTCTTTTTCTTTCCTTCACCGCAGTGCCGAAAATGGCAAAGGATCCGACGATCACAGGGAAAGCTACGAGCGGATGAACGCGGATGCATGCACAGAAGAGGAGAAGGGGAGAGGCGACTTATGACGTCTGCGGATGGAGGGCACTCTTCTTTACTCCGCTCCACCCTTTTCACTCTCCCTCCTCCTCCCTCCCCCTCTTCACTGTCATCGCTATTTTTTACTGTGAAGGTAAGTCCCCATCTCTGTCTTTCATTAGTTTTTTCACTGTCATGGGGAGAGAGAGCCCCTCTCTCTCTCTCTCTCTCTCTCTCTCTCCTCTCCTCTCTCTCTCTCTCTCTCTCTCTCTCTCTCTCTCTCTCTCCTCTCTCTCTCTCTCTCTCTCTCTCTCTCTCTCTCTCTCTCTCTCTCTCTCTCTCTCTCTCTCTCCTCTCTCTCTCTCTCTCCTCTCTCTCTCTCTCTCTCTCTCTATCTATCTATCTATCTATCTCTCTCTCTCCCCTCTCGCTCGCTTGCTCGCTCTGGTCATGAATTGTTACAGAGATGCCGAGGTTGAAGGCGATGGTTGCACATTATTTTTTGCCCCCACTAAACACAGGTAAGAACATTATATGAAGTATATAAATAATATTTATATTTAAAACCTTTTTCAGTTGATAGTCTGCGTGAACGACGATATTTTCCGTGTGTTTTGGTTATATAAGCAAATAAAAATATGACGCTGTCTTCAAGAAAATATTCCGATTAAGATTTATTGCGCAGTCTCTGCCGCGAAGTCCGAGGAACGACACCGCAGAACCTTAAACGATCCGACCTTTATCCGAACACGTGTCGATCGGACGTCCCACTTCCAGACCCGCCGGAATATCCTGGCCGTCCAAGTTGCCCGGATTCCACCGCACATCGCCGTCAAAATATCTCTCAACGGGCTTCAAGGGGCCGTAAATTAGCAGGAAACGGGCTTCGGGCCCATAAATTAGAAAGCCCGAAGCCCAGCAGAACACAACCCAAACAAAATAGGAGAGGAGAGGGAGAGAGAGAGAGAGAGAGAGAGAGAAAGAGATGCACTTTAGATTTCTGGCCCATATTCTACCTTTAAAGGCCTGGGTCAACTTGGTCTTACAAATGGGTCAGGTCAACTAAGCTTTGGATTGTGTCCAATGAAACTTTGGTGGTCGTTTTGAAAGGGTATCTTCGTTAGTAGACCAATAAGAGTGTGATTTACTGCATATATCAATGCTTTAGAGATTTATACCATCGCTATGACCCTAATTTTTCCAAAATTAGGTCGATTATTAGTACATCAAAGTCAACTATTACCTTCTAGGCTGCTAAGGAAGATCTAATTTGGTGACAAATTATATAGTATATAGGGTGGAGATACAAGAACAAAAACATTCAAGTAAATTGAGTGAGTCATGCAGCTACTATCAATCACGATCGAGGATAAGATTGAATCAATCAGATGATCTGAAAGGTCAAACTCAATCTGATCTCGGTTTATGATTAGAAGTCAACTAATACCATGTATCATATAAATAGTAGATGCAGTAGACAAGGTCAAAATCATGAGAGTAAATTGGGAAACTATCGACTGTTAGATGGTGAAGGGTCAAACCCTACCCATGCATGGCCCTGTCTGATCTAAGTCAAGTCATCTGATGAGTTCTAAGATCGGTGATGTATGATCCAGCCCACTTGAGTTGACCAGACTACGAATTGACCACATCGGCCTCGCCCAGAGTCAAGACAGGACCCGGATTCGCCGTTGACTGCACAACCCGTTAGAGAGGGAGGGGGAGACAGCAAAATTTTGGGATGAGTTAGTGAGGGGGGAGCACATCAACGTCGTTTGTGAAAAAGTGAGGGGTACTTTTGTCTTTTCAACAATATGCATCGCCCTGGCTATTCTGGGTATTTTAAGTCATAGATAGGGGTATTTTAGTCTTTACGATGAAGATCCACTGAAACACGGCTGGCTGGAGGAGACGTGATTGGGCGGTCACAGGGGAGGAGGGTAAGAGACCGACAGCTGTCAACGTCGACTCTGCCATCCGCTTACAACGGCTCGATGAGACGACTGAGAGCAGACGCAGCCTAGAGATAGAGAGAGAATGAAGGGTCATCATGGGTCGTCGGAGAGAGAGAGAGAGAGAGAGAGAGAGAGAATGAAGGGTCATCATGGGTCGTCGGAGAGAGAGAGAGAGAGAGAGAGAGAGAGAGAATGAAAGGTCATCATGGGTCGTCGGAGCGAGCAGGAGAGAGTGAGGGGTTGCATGCTGAGAGAGAGAGAGAGAGGGTAAAGTTGCATCTTCAGCTGCAATGGCTGAAGAGTGCAATGCGGCGCCACCCTTCCGAGTCAACTGATAAACTCAAGGTCTGGTTTCTGGATCCGCATTGACTTAATTTTTAGACCAATCTCACACCGAGCTACAGGTTACCGTTTCATAATATTTTACTTCAGTAATTAATTAACATAAGCTGAGGGATGTAATGGAAAGCAGTTAACAAATCAAAATCAACAGATGGCTAAATAAATGGATCCCATTCTCTAAATATGATTCATGTTCCATGAATAATGTTTCCTTTTATCATTAAACTTTATCAAATTAGCTGCTAGATATTCCTAAATATACCAAATTTATGTATTTATTGTAAATAACAATAGTAAAAATTTAGATTTTCGAATATAATGGGAATAAAATTGGGAACACTAACAAGTTGTAGGTCTTAAAATCATTTCTTTCTCAATGTATTTCTTCATATTAGTCAGTGGATTTAGTAAGTATTTACCAATCTTATTTATAGTATTAATTTAAAACTGCCAGAAAAGGGAAATGAAGCCTGAAAAAAAATATACCTTCACATTTTTTAAACAAAATACTTTGTTGTACTCATTAATCGATTGAAAACCATATACTACCTAAGGTTGCCTTATAATTATAGAGCAATTTTCTCTATTATCAAGGTGAGGCTGATCATTTAAGGTTTTCTAGCTTCTCCACGATGGCTAATCTTGTTGGACTAAATGGGTCCCACAAGATAGCCACATCAGGCCAGCGTGGTATATTTTGAGCCAGGCCTGATGCGGAAAAAATGGGTCAGCTCATTTAAATTTTGAGGCTTACACATAACTATGATCAAATGCATCAATGACGACAATGTGCCCATTTAATTCTTCCAGGATTTTCCAAGATTTCTCAACATAAAGCACTCAAAAATATTTCATATCATTTTATTTATGTAAAGTTTTGCAATATATTGGCCAACAGCTACAGGAGGTATCGGACCAAAACCCAATCTCAAAACGGGAAAGTAAAAATAAAAATATATTAATAATGTTATTTTCTAGCAATGATCAAGTAGATTCTTGGATAAAAGAAACACCAATTTATTGACCAATATTTTTTAATAAAATAAAAATACAGAATAATGGGAAGGACCTTCCTTTGGATTATTAATTGGGTCATGAGGCCATCCTACTAATATCATACTAATACGATACAAATAGATAGAAAATCTACGAATTTTATACATAAAATTCAGTAATCATGGAAGATAACCAGGAGGGAGAGCATGAAATCACGAAGCATGGTGTTCATGGAAGTGGTAACATTCAGCCAAGTATGGTGATGAGTGCATCAAGGAGATTTTGTATGAGACTTCGATCAATATGTGTATGCTCTCTATCTATCTGTTGCATACATACCAGGCTAAAAAGAAATCGACCTTTGTCTAGGAAGCTTTGGCCACGCCTCTCTCTACCTTTCGTGATGTCCCATGACCCAACTGGATGAGAGAGCCAGACTGAAGAAAAACACCTCTCTCTCTCTCTCTCTCTCTCTCTCTCTCTCACACACACACACACACACACACACACACACACACACACAGAGTTTCTGTGCATACATATGTACACATCAGTCACACCCAGTCCACCTCCATCGCCACCATTACACAGAGAGAGCAACAGATAAATTAGAAGTAACACCTATAAACTTCAGATGTATCGTTGATTTAAAGCATAGAGGACGAAACCATGCCGATTGGCATGAAACCAAGGTCGTTCCAACATTAAAGGAAGGAAACAATCTACCATCACGTGCTGTTCATCAAAGGCTTCCAAGTGTTCGAGGCGGTCGTACTACTTAAAGAAGAGAGATAGAAGGGCCTCTCTTAAGGAGAGAGGCAGCTAACTCCGGCGTTCGAACTGCTTAAAAGCATCGAACCCTTCACCCATCACTCCACTGGCTCGTTCTTGCATCACCTGGACATGGATTTAAAGCAAAAGGTTTGAGTATGAGCCCATATTTTACTCTAAGTCACGATATGGGAAGTTTATTATCAGGGCTATGAACGGTTTAGGCCCAGGACAGGCCTGGTCTCACTCACTCCCAGGAGAAAAGTAGGGAAATGTGCTCCAGTTTGGACCCATAGATGCCCGGGCCCCCCTCACCAGGGATCTGTGGGCCTGTGGGGAGGGATGGAAGGAGGGAGGAAGGTAGAGCGAGAGAGAGAGAGAGAGAGAGAGAGAGAGAGAGTGAGTGAGTGAAGGAGAGGTACAGATCGATGAACACGTGAGTGAGCGATTGCGAGGCCAGTACAAGGTGATGAAAATAGAGTTTGGACTTCAATAAAAATGAAGAAAAATGATTTATAAATACTTGATTTTGATTCCCAATGTTATAAATAAAATATATGCTAAACTGGAGCAATCTCTGGACTTATAAAGGAGAGAAATGGTTTTCTTACTAACATGCTGATAAGTTCCCACTTTCACCTTCCTGCTGCGTTCGTCCACAACTTTGCTGTTGTTTGATTGAGGATCGTTCTTAGCCCACTGGCCATTACAAACCATAAAAAAAGAGAAGTTACAGAGATGATATTCACTCAAATAATTTGTTTCTATTAGTTCTAAAACGAGAGAGAGAGAGAGAGAGAGAGAGAGAGAGAGAGAGGGAGAGAGGGAGAGAGGGAGAGAGAGGGAGAGAGAGAGAGAGAGAGAGAGAGGAGAGAGAGGAGAGAGAGAGAGAGAGAGAGAGAGAGAGAGAGAGAGAAAGAAAGAAAGAGAGAGAGAGACCGAGAGAGAGAGTCTTACGTTCTTTGAGGCCATGCTGAACGCTTCTCGATGGGGAATGTCAGGGTGAGCAGCCTTGATCCGTTGTATCTCCTCCCTGTGCAATAAATTCCAAAGTCTTCACATTCAATTCCTCAAATCTTCCTATTGTATTTGACTAATGG
>CM046529.1:932985-940377 GCA_024713555.1 Spirodela polyrhiza | reverse complement strand
AAAACAATAGTCAATTTTTTGATTACGCAAAAACTCAAATTAAAAAAATACTAAATAGGGAAAAAGAAGATTCAAGAGGCCTGTAATAATCAATATAAAAAAGAAAGACGGATGAGCTAACTTGATATTTTTTGGCATTATCATCACAAAGAACAGATTACGGATTTTTATTTTTTGGGGGTAGATTGAATCTATTGGCTAAGAAGTTTAAATTTTCGATTACATATCCGTTAAAAGAGTATTTGTATGTTTTTGCTTGAGCCGTATGAGATGAAATTCTCATATACGGTTCTCAGTAGGGGGAGTTACCTTGGTTTACCTATCTCAATAAAGTCTATGACTGGTTCGAAGAGCGTCTCGAGATTCAGGCGATTGCAGATGATATAACTAGTAAATATGTTCCTCCTCACGTCAACATATTTTATTGTCTAGGGGGGATCACACTTACTTGTTTTTTAGTACAAGTAGCTACGGGTTTTGCTATGACTTTTTACTATCGACCAACTGTTACAGAGGCCTTTGCCTCTGTTCAATACATAATGACTGAGGCGAATTTTGGTTGGTTAATCCGATCAGTTCATCGATGGTCAGCAAGTATGATGGTTCTAATGATGATTTTACACGTATTTCGTGTGTATCTGACAGGCGGATTTAAAAAACCTCGCGAATTAACTTGGGTTACCGGTGTAGTTCTGGGTGTATTGACTGCATCTTTCGGTGTAACTGGTTATTCCTTACCTTGGGACCAAATTGGTTATTGGGCAGTTAAAATTGTGACAGGCGTACCTGATGCCATTCCGGTAATAGGATCACCCTTAGTAGAGTTATTACGAGGAAGTGCTAGTGTGGGTCAATCCACTTTGACTCGTTTTTATAGTTTACACACTTTTGTATTACCTCTCCTTACTGCCGTATTTATGTTAATGCACTTCTTAATGATACGTAAGCAAGGTATTTCAGGTCCTTTATAAATATAATGAAGACAGATC
This sequence comes from Spirodela polyrhiza, assembly GCA_024713555.1. NCBI lineage: Eukaryota > Viridiplantae > Streptophyta > Magnoliopsida > Alismatales > Araceae > Spirodela > Spirodela polyrhiza. The sequence continues at coordinate 939,388 of CM046529.1, read as the reverse complement.
ATAGATATTTGTAATTGATCATATATCATATATTATTTCGGAAAGGAACAATAGTATCTCATTGCTACAAATATGGATTATTGAAAAATAAGACATGTTATTTGGATATTTCTCTTCAACTCTGAAGTATTGTATTATTTATTTGATACTTTGATATGAATAGTTGAAGTAGATTCTCCGAAGAGAAGATGGATTATGGGAGTGTGTGACTTGAACTATTGATTAGGCCGTGCGTATATATGATTTTATCCGCCACATTGAAATTCAAAAACAAATGTGTCTCCGCGTCCAATCACCGTGCGAGTTACCCCACGTGGCGGAAGATAGGCTGGTTCGCTTGAGGAGAATCTTTTCCATGATCATACCCGAATCCATGTCATGCATGAACAGGCTCCGTAAGATCCCGTAAAATAGGTGATGTGACATAATCTATATTATGTTCTATCTATTCTACTTACTTATTTATAGTTTATAGTATGGAAATGCATCCATTTCCTTTGCATCCATCGAGATACATCATACTATCGGAGTGAAATAAGGGATCTAAGGAAAAAGAAAGGCTAAACTTTATTAGTAACAAGTAAATTCTTTTCATTTAAGAAGACTCACGATATTGTGAGAAAAAATACGAATGACAAGATATGAGATAATCCAAAAAGCACTTGATCATGATCAAATTTGTAAGCCGACGTGGATATTGAGCATTTACCTGTAAGAACTTAATTCTTGCCAATGAATTGATTGTTGTAACTCCGAAATATAGAGTTCGGTAAATATTTTCTTACATAGAGTCATTATATACATGTGGATATGGCGGAAATACAGATTTGATATAGATCTATTTCTGTCATTTCTTTAATTTGATTCTTGCTCGAGCCGGATGATGAAAAATTCTCATGTCCGGTTCCTTCGGGGGGTGTATCCATAAGAATTCACCTATCCCAATAACAAAGAAACCTGACTTGAATGATCCTGTATTAAGAGCTAAATTGGCTAAAGGGATGGGACATAATTATTACGGAGAACCCGCATGGCCCAATGATCTTTTATATATTTTTCCAGTAGTTATTTTGGGTACTATAGCATGTAACGTAGGTTTAGCGGTCCTAGAACCCTCAATGATTGGTGAACCGGCAGATCCATTTGCAACTCCTTTGGAAATATTACCTGAATGGTACTTCTTTCCTGTCTTTCAAATACTTCGCACAGTACCTAATAAGTTATTGGGTGTTCTTTTAATGGTTTCAGTACCAGCGGGATTATTAACCGTACCTTTTTTGGAAAATGTGAATAAATTCCAAAATCCATTTCGTCGGCCAGTAGCTACAACAGTCTTTTTGATCGGTACTGTAGTAGCTCTTTGGTTAGGTATTGGAGCAACATTACCTATTGATAAATCTCTTACTTTAGGTCTTTTTTAAATTGAATTAATTTAATAAATAAATAAATACTGCGCGGAGGTATCTAGGGAAAATTCACTTTGAATCGACTATTCCCTAGATACATTATTTTATTTTGAATCTATCTTAATACGAATTGTGCTTAAGATTAAAAATTTTCTTCTTTTTTTCTATATAATTTTATTTTATAAAATAGAAAATAAAATAAAGAAAAAGATGAAGTAATTGTGATGCATTTAAAATGAAAACTTATTCTTAGGTAAATTAATTGTGAAATGCTTCTGTAGAATGTCCACTATCTGTTGTATATCTTCTAGATGAAGATATTCAATTTTCATAAGGTCTTCTTGACTGTTACTCAAAAGGTCCGATAATGTATGTATATTGGACCTTTTGAGACAGTTATACGTCCTGGAAGGCAATTCTAATTGGTCAATAAAAATACATTTCAATGCTATTTCTTTTTTTTTTTTTTTGTTAGATTAGCTAATCTATCATGAAAGGTAAAAAGGGGTAGAGTAAATCTGCTCTTATTTTCTTCCAAATTAATATCTTTTTCCTCTGCATGTAGGAAAGGAATAAATAAATCAATCAAATTACGAGAAGCTTCATGGAGTGCTTCTTTAGGAGTTAAACTTCCATTTGTCCATATTTCTAGAAAAAGGATGTTTTTCATTCCCATTTCCATAAGAATAAATACTATGATTCGCATTTCGAACAGGCATAAATACTGCATCTATAGGATAACTTCCATCTTGGGAGTCATTTGTGGGTCTCATACGATATCCACGATCTCTTTGGATTTGTAATCCAATACACAAATCGAGAGGTTCTGTCAGGGTAGCTATATGCTGTGTCGTGTCAACTATTTCCACAGAAGCCGGTAAGATAATATCTTGAGCTGTTATGTATCTGGGGCCTTTGACGCAAATGGATGCGTCTCGAGTGCCATATAGATTACTTCTCAATACAATTTCTTTCAAATTCATTAAAATTTCATGTACAGATTCTTCAATACCTGCTATTGTAGAATATTCATGTGGGACTTTTTCAGATTTTGCACGTGTTATACATGTTCCTTCCATTTCTTCAAGTAAAGCCCGTCGCATAGCAATACCTATGGTATCAGCTTGACCTTTCATAAGTGGGGACAGAACGAAACGAAACGTCATAATGAAGACGTTTACTGTCTACTCTTGATTCAACACACTTCCACTGTAGTGTTCGAGTGGATCCTGCTATTTCCTCTCGAACCATAATTATATATTTTAATAGATTATTGAATCATTTATTTCTCTTGAAATCCGTTCAATTCTAATTTCTATACACGTCTTTTTTTAGGGGGTCTACATCCATTATGTGGCATAGGAGTTACATCGCGTACGAAACTTAATAGTATACCACTTCGACGAATAGCTCGTAATGCTGCATCTCGTCCGGGACCCGGACCTTTTATCATGACTTCTGCTCGTTGCATACCTTGATCCACTACTGTACGAATAGCATTCACCGCTGCCGATTGAGCAGCAAAAGGTGTCCCTCTTTTTGCCCCTTTGAACCCAGAAGTACCCGCAGAGGACCAAGAAACCACCCGTCCCCGTACATCTGTAACTGTTACAATGGTATTGTTGAAACTCGCTTGAACATGAATAATTCCTTTTGGTATTCTACGTCCAGTCTTACGCGAACCAATACGCCCATTCCTACGTGAACTAATTCTTGGTATAGGTTTTATCATATTTTATCATCTCATACATATGAGTCAGAAATTTACGGAGATATCCATTTCATGTTAAAACAGATTCTTTATTTTGACATTGAAGCTTCCTTTATGAAAAAGCTCCAAAGATTATCCTTGTCTCTGTTTATGTCTTGGATTAGAACAAATCACTATAATTCGTCCGCGCCTACGGATCAGTCGACATTTTTCACAAATTTTACGAACAGAAGCCCTTATTTTCATATTAATGATTCCTTATCTTAATTCTATTCTGAATCTATTCTTTGAAATAAAAAAAGTTTGCTTTATTTTTGAACTTAGAATTGTATCCCCATAAATTAAATTAAACAAATCCCCTAATCGATCGAATCTTTGCTGCGAAGTCTATAAATTAGACGTCGCAGGTTGAATCATAACTACTTATTTCCATTTTTACTTTATCCACTGGTAGTATCCGAATAAAACTGTGTCGTATCCGACCCAAAAGATAAGCTAGAATTAGATTTTCATTGTCTAAACGGAGCCAGAACATACCATTTGGTAGTGATTCTGTAATTAAATCTTGATGAATCCCTTTTTTGTTCTCTGATTCGATTTGAGGCAACCCCCTCCTTGAAGTATCAATTAATGGGGGAGCAGTCATATAACTTACTTTTCCTCTCTTTTTATGTTCACAACTGTGAAGTTAGAGAAATAATTAGGATACCATAGGAAAAGTATCACCATATATAACACCAAATTTCTCCTCCAACTCCTTCTAGCCGAGCTTCTCGATCTGTCATTATACCTCGAGAAGTAGAAAGAATAGCAATTCCCATTCCGCCCAAAATCCTAGGAATTCGTTGAGAGTTGGAATAAATTCGTAGACCAGGTCGGCTGATACGCTTCAAAATAGTTTTATATATTCTTTTCCTAGTTCTTTTATGTCGCAGGGTTGAAACCAAGAAATTTATTATTTTCTCGATGCTTTCTAACGTTTTCAATAAAACCTTCTTGGAGAAGTATTTTAACAATGTTTTCGGTGATATTAGTGGATGCTATTCGAACCGTTCCTTTTTTATTCATCTCAGCATTTCTAATAGAAGTTAGTATTTCGGCAATAGTGTCCCTACCCATGATGAACTATAAATTATAGTTGCCTCCTAATTTTGATATAATCAACGTGTTTATTTATTTATGAACTCATAAATAAAAGTATATGCTTCAGACACAATCTACTATTTTATCTATTTCAGACATTCGACTTACTCTATCATAATTTCATCTACTACTATAATACTTCTGGAGCTAATGAGACGATTTTTGTGAAATTCAATTCTCTCAATTCCCTGGCGATTGCACCAAAAACTCGAGTCCCTTTTGGATTTCCTTCTTGATCGATGACAACTGCCGCATTGTCATCATATCTTATTCTCATACCGTTTTCACGCTTGAGTTCTTTACACGTACGTACAATTACAGCTCTAATAACTTCTGATCTTTCAAGTGGCATATTTGGCACTGCTTCTTTGATTACAGCAACAATAACGTCACCAATATGAGCATATCGGCGATTACTAGCTCCTAAGATTCGAATACACATCAATTCTCGAGCCCCGCTATTATCCGCTACATTCAAAAGGGTCTGAGGTTGAATCATATCATTTTTTATCTGCTCTTTCAATGGAAAGGATGAAGAAAGAAAAGAAATATTATCTGTCCAGAAATAAATCCACAATTCTATTTTTTCATTTCTAATACCCCTTTCTTTGGTTCTACATTTCTATCCCTGAATAATAAATTGAGTTCGTATAGGCATTTTGGACGCAGCTATTGAAATAGCTGCTCTGGCCACACTTTCGGATACTCCTCCTATTTCATAAAGTATTCGACCCGGTTTAACAACGGATACCCAATATTCGGGAGATCCTTTCCCCGAACCCATACGTGTTTCTGTAGGTCTTAGTGTAACGGGTTTGTCGGGAAATAAACGTACCCATATTTTTCCACCACGACGCGCATATCGGCTGATTGCTCTTCGCCCGGCTTCTATTTGTCTAGCTGTGATCCAAGCGGGTTCAAGTGCCTGAAGAGCGTATCTTCCAAAACTTATATGATTGCCTCTATAAGATGTTCCTTTCATTCTTCCTCTATGTTGTTTACGGAATCTGGTTCTTTTGGGGTTATAGTTGATGGTTGTTTCCCTATTCCATCTCTACTGCAGAACCGTACATGAGATTTTCACCTCATACGGCTCCTCGCGAGAAACAATTCAATATAAAAGATTCAATAATATTACATTACGGATACACATGTGTTTTATGAATAATACACTAAATGATGGGATTTATTGATATTACATAGGAAATAAAGCTATAAAAATATAAGATAGATTTCCATACATATGAGATTCTATTTATTACAAATTACAAATTTTTTTATTAGAATATATTACACTATGAGATAAGATATGTTTTATTGTTTATATATTTATAAATTAAATAATTCTAATTTATATAGAAATCATTCTATTACAATTATTAGATATAATTTTTTTAGTTAATTTCTAGTTTTATAGTTAAATTAGTTAGAATGCTATTATCCTAATTTTTTAATTTAAATCTAACATATTATCATTATAACAATAACATAACGAATTCATTTTTATTTTTCACTTTAAACTTTAAATTATATAAAAAAATTATAAATTATGAAATAATAAAATTTAAATTTATATATAATGTATCATATAATGGAGGAAAATTTATTAATCCAATAAATAAATTAAATCAATGTTTCGCGGGCGAATATTGACTCTTTTCTGCTTTATTCGCAGGGTAAACCCGTAACTATTTCAGAAAAATTAAATTGGTTCCTGGTCTGTTCCGCCATCCCACCCAATGAATCATTAGGATTCATTTTCAATAGAATCCTATGTGGTCACGGGTTCCGTCGTTCCCATAGCTTCTCTGTTAATGATTAGGCTTGAACTCGACAATGGAGCTCCCGACAAAATTCGTTTCAGAGTCAATCTCCTCAGTTTTTATTAACTCAGGGCTCTTTACTTTTTTAGTATTGATGCTTTATCACACTGTCTTTTATAATATAAAATTTTTCATAAACCATACATATTGGAATAATATATCATTAATATTTTTTTCTTTCTATCTATCATCCTTCCATTTATCTACACATCCCCTTCCTTTTTATTTTATTCAAATCCGGAATCCCATTAATTTCTATGGAAAAATTTGCAGTTGCTAAAACTATATAATCAATACCTCATATAGTGACTGTTTGGGGG
>CM046529.1:922985-927985 GCA_024713555.1 Spirodela polyrhiza | reverse complement strand
AATCAAATGATATTGAGCATGTTTCCCATCTCTTTCTCTTCTCGAGAAACAAGTGGGGTATTTCTTTGCAAAATTGTGCTCAATTTCATATGTGGCAATTCCGCCAAGATCTCTTCGTTAGTTGGGGGAAGAATCGGCACGAATCGGATTTTTTGAGGAACGTATCGAGAGAGAATTTGATTTGGTTAGACAATGTGTGGTTGGTAAACAAGGATCGGTTTTTTAGCAAGGTACGGAATGTATCGTCAAATATTCAATATGATTCCACAGGATCTATTTTCGTTCAAGTAACAGATTCTAGCCAATTGAAAGGATCTTCTGATCAATCCAGAGATTGTTTTGATTCCATTAGAAATGAGGATTCAGAATATCACAAATTGATCGATCAAACAGAGATTCAGCAACTAAAAGAAAGATCGATTCTTTGGGATCCTTCCTTTAGTCAAACGGAACGAACAGAAATAGAATCAGATCGATTCCCGAAATGCCTTTTTGGATCTTCCTCAATGTCCCCGCTATTCACGGAACGTGAGAAGCCGATGAATAATCATCTGCTTCCGGAAGAAATCGAAGAATTTCTTGGGAATCCTACAAGATCAATTCGTTCTTTTTTCTCTGACAAATGGTCAGAACTTCATCTGGGTTCGAATCCTACTGAGAGGTCCACAAGAGATCAGAAATTTTTTAAGAAAAAACAAGATGTTTCTTTTGTCCCTTCCAGGCGATCAGAAAATAAAGAAATGGTTGATATATTCAAGATAATTACGTATTTACAAAATACCGTCTCAATTCATCCTATTTCATCAGATCCGGGATGTGATATGGTAGTTCCGAAGGATGAACCGGATATGGACAGTTCCAATAAGATTTCATTCTTGAACAAAAATCCATTTTTGGATTTATTTCATCTATTCTATGACCGGAACAATGGGGGATACACGTTACGCCACGATTTTGAATCAGAAGAGAGATTTCAAGAAATGGCGGATCTATTCACTCTATCAATAACCGAGCCGGATCTGGTGTATCATAGGGGATTTGCCTTTTCTATTGATTCCTACGGATTGGATCAAAAAAAATTCTTGAATAGGGACTCCAGAGATGAATCGAAAAAGAAATCTTTATTGGTTCTACCTCCTCTTTTTTATGAAGAGAATGAATCTTTTTATCGAAGGATCAGAAAAAAATCGGTCCGGATCTACTGCGGGAATTTTTTGGAAGATCCAAAACTCAAAATAGTGGTATTTGCTAGCAACAACATAATGGAGGCAGTCAATAAATATAGATTGATCCAAAATATGATTCAAATCCAATATAGCACCTATGGGTACATAAGAAATGTATCGAACCGATTCTTTTTAATGAATAGATCCGATCGCAACTACGAATATGGAATTCAAAAGGATCAAATAGGAAATGATACTCTGAATCATATAACTATAATGAAATATACGATCAACCAACATTTATCGAATTTGAAAAAGAGTCAGAAGAAATGGTTTGATCCTCTTTTTTCTCGAACCGAGAGATCCATCAATCGGGATCCTGATGCCTATAGATACAAATGGTCCAATGGGAACAATAATTTCCAGGAACATTTGGAACATTTCGTTTCTGAACAGGGGAACCGTTTTCAAGTAGTGTTCGATCGATTACGTATTAATCAATATTCGATTGATTGGTCCAAGGCTATCGACAAACAAGATTTGTCTAAGTCACTTCGTTTCTTTTTGTCCAAGGCACTTCTCTTTTTGTCTAAGTCACTTCGTTTCTTTTTGTCCAAGACACTTCCTTTTTTCTTTGTGAGTATTGGAAATATCCCCATTCATAGGTCCGAGATCCACATCTATGAATTGAAAGGTACAAACGATCAACTCTGCAATCAGTTGTTAGAATCCATAGGTGTTCAAATCGTTCATTTGAATAAATTGAAACCCTTCTTATTGGATGATCATGATACTTCCCAAAGACCGAAATTCTTGATAAATGGAAGAACAATATTACCATTTTTGTTCAATAAGATACCAAAGTGGATGATTGACTCATTCCATACTAGAAATAATCGCAGAAAATCCTTTGATAACACGGATTCCTATTTCTCAATGATATCCCACGATCGAGACAATTGGCTGAATCCCGTGAAACCATTTCATAGAAGTTCATTGATATCTTCTTTTTATAAAGCAAATCGACTTCGATTCTTGAATAATCCACATCACTTCTGGTTCTATTGTAACAAAGGATTCCCCTTTTATGTGGAAAAGACCTGTATCAATAATTATGATCTTACGTATGGACAATTCCTCAATATCTTGTTCATTCGCAACAAAATCTTTTCTTTGTGCGTCGGTAAAGGTAAAAAAAAACATATTTTTTTGGAGAGAGAGGCTATTTTACCAATCGATTCACAGGTCTCTGACATATCCATATCTAACGATTTTCCAAAAAGTGGTGACGAAACGTATAACTTGTACAAATCTTTCCATTTTCCAATTCGACCCGATCCATTCGTTCGTAGAGCTATTTACTCGATCGCAGACATTTCTGCAACACCTCTAACAGAGGAACAAATAGTCAATTTTGAAAGAACTTCTTGTCAGCCTTTTTCAGATATGAATCTATCTGATTCAGAAGGGAAGAACTCGCATGAGTATCTCAGTTTCAATTCAAACATGGGTTTGATTCACACTCCATGTTCTGAGAAATATTTACCATCCGGAAAGAGGAAAAAACAGAGTCTTTGTCTAAAGAAATGCGTTGAGAAACAGCAGATGTATAGAACCTTTCAACGAGATAGTGCTCTTTCAAATCTCTCAAAATGGAATCTGTTCCAAACATATATGCCATGGTTCCTTACTTCGACAGGGTGCAAATATCTAAATTTCACCCTTTTAGATGCTTTTTCAGACTCATTGCCGATACTAAGTAGCAGTCAAAAATTTGTATCCATTTTTCATGATATTATGCATGGATCAGATATATCATGGCCAATTCGTCAGAAAAAATGGTGGGCGATTCTTTCACAATGGACTCCGATAAGTGAGATTTCGAGTAAGTGTTTACAGAATCTTCTTCTGTCCGAAGAAACGATTCATCGAAATAATGAGTCACCCGTTCCATTGATATGGACACATCTGAGATCAACAAATGCTCGGGAGTTCCTCTATTCAATCCTTTTCTTTCTTCTTATTGCTGGATATCTCGTTCGTATACATCTTCTCTTTGTTTCCCGAGCCTCTAGTGAGTTACAGACAGAGTTAGAAAAGATCAAATCTTTGATGATTCCATCATACATGATTGAGTTGCGAAAACTTCTGGATAGGTATCCTACATCGGAACTGAATTCCTTCTGGTTAAAGAATCTCTTTCTAGTTGCTCTGGAACAATTAGGAGATTCTCTGGAAGAAATACGGGGTTCTGCTTCTGACGGCAACATGCTATTGGGTGGTGGTCCCGCTTATGGGGTCAAATCCATACGTTCTAAGAATAAATATTTGAATATCAATCTCATCGATCTCATAAGTATCATACCAAATCCCGTCAATCGAATCACTTTTTCGAGAAATACGAGACATCTAAGTCGTACAAGTAAAGAAATCTATGCATTGATAAGAAAAAGAAAAAACGTGAACGGTGATTGGATTGATGATAAAATAGAATCCTGGGTCGCGAACAGTGATTCGATTGATGATGACGAAAGAGAATTCTTGGTTCAGTTCTCCACCTTAACGACAGAAAAAAGAATTGATCAAATTCTATTGAGTCTGACTCATAGTGATCATTTATCAAAGAATGACTCTGGTTATCAAATGATTGAACAACCGGGATCAATTTACTTACGATACTTAGTTGACATTCATAAAAAGTATCTAATGAATTATGAGTTCAATAGATCCTGTTTAGCAGAAAGACGGATATTCCTTGCTCATTATCAGACAATCACTTATTCACAAACCTCGTGTGGGGCTAATAGTTTTTATTTCCCATCTCATGGAAAACCCTTTTCGCTCCGCTTAGCCCTATCTCCTTCTAGGGGTATTTTAGTGATAGGTTCTATAGGAACTGGACGATCATATTTGGTCAAATACCTAGCGACAAACTCTTATGTTCCTTTCATTACGGTATTTCCGAACAAGTTCCTGGATGACAAGCCTAAAGGTTATCTTATTGATGATATCGATATTGATGATAGTAACAATATTGATCTTGATGAGACTGACGATATCGATATTGATGATAGTGACGATATTGATAATGACCTTGAGACGGAGCTGCTAACTATGACGAATGTGCTAACTATGTATATGACGTCGAAAATAGACCGATTTGATATCACCCCTCAATTCGAATTAGCAAAAGCAATGTCTCCTTGCATAATATGGATTCCAAACATTCATGATCTGTATGTGAATGAGTCGAATTACTTATCCCTCGGTTTATTAGTGAACTATCTCTCCAGGGATTGTGAAAGAAGTTCCACTAGAAATATTCTTGTTATTGCTTCGACTCATATTCCCCAAAAAGTGGATCCCGCTCTAATAGCTCCGAATAAATCAAATACATGCATTAAGATACGAAGGCTTCTTATTCCACAACAACGAAAGCACTTTTTCATTCTTTCATATACTAGGGGATTTCACTTGGAAAATAAAATGTTCCATACTAACGGATTCGGGTCCATAACCGTGGGTTCCAATGCACGAGATCTTGTAGCACTTATCAACGAGGCCCTATCAATTAGTATTACACAGAAGAAATCAATTATAGAAACTAATACAATTAGATCAGCTCTTCATAGACAAACTTGGGATTTGCGATCCCAGGTCAGATCGGTTCAGGATCATGGGATCCTTTTCTATCAGATAGGAAGGGCTGTTGCACAAAATGTACTTCTAAGTAATTGCCCCATAGATCCTATATCTATCTATATGAAGAAGAAATCATGTAAGGAAAGGGATTCTTATTTGTACAAATGGTACTTCGAACTTGGAACGAGCATA